>JAVDBV010050310.1:0-32354 GCA_032619315.1 Piper longum
AACGTGTGTGTGCATATATGTGATTGTAGCTGGATGGGGCGGCCACCCCCTCCCAACATAATAAGAGCTCGGCATAGGCTCATAATCATTAAAAGACTCAAATTCAGATATTGTGAAATATATTAACTTGTTTCTTATAATTATATGACTTAATGTTTTTATCACTAATGCAGAATTGCCTCCGTAAGTGTGACCATGGAAGGATGGGTAGAGTCGGGACAGTTTGAGGACTCTGTTATTAGACTTTTGATTTTTCTCATTCGTTATTATACTTTTAGATTGTTTGCATGACAATGAGATTTCGGTTCGATTTATGGGGCTTAGATTATTTTGAGCATTTATAATATATTTCATGCTAAAATATTGAAAATTAAAATAAAATTAATTTACGAGACATTTAATTTCGTATAGTAACACTTGACTTAAGGCTCATAATAGGCAGGTTGTTACATCAACCTTGGGTGGCAGCAATAAATTTCAGCAACGCAAATTCCAGCAAGGGGCCCTTGTTGGACGGTTGTGGCTGATGGTGATATGGCTTTGAAGATGGTAATATCTCTCCCTTGTCGAGGCATACTTCTTAGTGAGATAGAGCAGCAACCGGTAGGAAGACGGCAGGCTCCCCCCTTTGGCTGGATAAGGCTCCACAGCCTGGCTCCGGCAACACTTTACACCGGCAAGGTAATGATCGGTGACTTGTCTTCAACCTTCGGCATCTGGCATCGTCTTGGTTGAGCAGCAACTTGATGGATCTCCAGCAAGGCTCCAAAGCGAGGGAGATCTCTTTCGCGGTAAGACTCCAACGGGACGGCAACCCCTTGGTGGCACTCCATAGTGATGACTTCCAATCCGGCAGCGGCATTTCACAGCATGCTCCAAACAGCATGGTAGTAGAACCAAGTGGCAGAATTGGATAGCAAGGGGTGCACTCCGATGATGGCTCTTTCGTAGCAGCAACTCGTTGGTAGGGGGGACCTTCTCCTCCCCTAGCAAGTAGTG
This sequence comes from Piper longum, assembly GCA_032619315.1. Classification (NCBI taxonomy): domain Eukaryota; kingdom Viridiplantae; phylum Streptophyta; class Magnoliopsida; order Piperales; family Piperaceae; genus Piper; species Piper longum. The sequence continues at coordinate 1,000 of JAVDBV010050310.1, forward strand.
GCAGCAGATCCTTCATGGCTGCAAGGCTATGCTCGATAATGATCGACAATGCATGCTCGATAGTGATCGGCAATGCAAGGGGACAACGACTTTCACCTTGGACAGTGGCTCCTGCTTGGTAAAACTTTAAGATGATAGGTAGCAACGCCGAGAATGGTTGCAGGGTGGGGAGACGAGGCCTTCCTCTTTTCTACGTTCTCAACACTGATGAAGGTATTGATCGCCTGAGTCGATTTGGCCTAATCAGGGATAAGGTTGGTTTCGACTAGGTGTTGATGAGGGTCGCCAGAGCAGTGTCTCCCATGAGGGGCTCTTCCCTAGGCTTCTTTTGTTTGCTTCATTTGAGCCCCTGCAAAATAAAAAAACAAAACCTCCCTTGTATTAAATCTGTTGTGACTAGATGGTGAGGGCGGCCTTTGGCGAGGCTAGATCGAACTCGAGTAGTATGGAAGGACACAGACCGCGACTGTGCAGGAACTCTACAGCTTTGGTGAGACTTCATGCAGCACTCCAGCAAAGAGGTGACTAGCAACTTTCTCCTTCCTTCATGGCAACGGCATACTCTTTACATGGTAGACGGGGGAGATCAAGCTTGATTCATTATTTTTCTTCTTTGCAGCAATAAACACAAACTTTTTTTTTTTTTTTTAAAATTCCCCCCTATTCCCAACAATCAAAATTGATTTTTTATAGATATTGAAAGCCTTTTTATTTTGTCCTTATCGGTGCAGAGTCATGGCCGGTTTAATTTTTTTAAATTATTTGGTAATTTTGGAATAGCAAAGATTTTTTCCTTGAAATATCATAAAACTTATCTACGTGAATTGATAAGTTTAAATCCGTGTAAACATTTAAACGGCTCAGATTCTCCTTATGTTTCAGCATGTGGCTCTGATGTTTTTAGCAAACAGAAGTGTTACAAAAGCTTCGCCACCAGCTGAAAAGAAGGGATGAAATGATTTTGGAAATGCAGGCTCAAAGTATTGAGCTTCAAAATTCTTTTAAGGCTCAAATATCAAAATGTGCACTGTTGCAATCTCAGTTTGATTCATCAAATCGGGAAATTTTTGATTCTGCAATGGAGATTCAGAGATGAGGAAGGTGATAGCAGACCAGTGTTACTGAAACAAAGCCAACTGAAAGTCCAAATCTCGGAAAACCTATTAAACATGAACATGTAAATGGATTTCATGACTTGGACAGTAAGTTAGAGCGTCGGTTTGTTGATGATGATAGAACTAGGGAAGTCATTAGATAGGTATGAGGTTTTAAAGAAAGAAGTGGTCGAGCTGAAGGATGCAATCGCAGGGAAGAGTTTCTTCTACGGACTTACAAACACCAGCTGTCTGAGCTTCACTCGACGATCAAAGAATTGCAGGTGAAGCTAGCATCCCAAGTTCCCAATATCTTAAGTCTTTGCTCGATATGGACAATAGTTCAATGAAGAGAAAATTGTGTGCTATCCCTTTTTGGAAAATTTTTGGGTCCTCCCGGCACCGTTGATCATAGGGTGGAGACGCACGGCGTTTTCACCGGCGTATCGCTTCATTCTTCTTGTCTTTGATGGTCATGCTCAGGCTAAAATTGGCCTACACCTGTTGCAGTGGTCATCACGAGGAGTTCTTGGATTTTGTAAGGTCCTCGTAGAAAATGGCCAAATATTTGCCCGGCAATTTCTGTGGCGGCTATTTGGTGGCTGATTTTTCCGAAATAAACCATAAAATAATTTCTTCATAGGGCAGCAAAAGAAAAGGAAGACACTGATGTGGAGGGATACTGCAACAGCTGCGAGTCTATAATTCCCATTCTTTACCTTCACCGTTAAAGGTTTACACACCATTTGTCAAAATAAGGCAACATAAATCCTCTCAAATGTGAACTTTACACAATAAAACTGCGAGTATGATGCTTGGAAAAGAAAAATGCAAATATGGTAAGAAGTTGAAAAAAATTGCAAACGGATATGCCTCATGAATGGGCATCAAACACATAGTTTAATACACCTAAATCATATGCTACGATATATGTGGCTCCTCCAATCAAGCATTCTTATATTCTTCTGTTAACTCCTTTGCGTACTCTTCCAGCTCATTCACCCAAACATCTGCAAACTCGCACTTCTTGTAATCCTCAAACCAGGGGCCCCCAGAGGTGTAATGGATGGCCTTGGGGACAGTGGCGGGATCCTTCTGATCGACCGCATTGTGACCCACCAAGAAATTCCAAGAAAAGGGTATGCTACCAATCTCATGGTCCTCGAGCCACATGAATCGGTGGAGGAATGCACCAGTCTGAGTGCTCACCAGCTCCGGGGTGAGTACTCTGTTTTTAGGGTGGGCACAGTTGTACAATACCATGGAAGACCAGTTCTTTCTTGGGTACACCGTCTGCACCACCCCATCCATCTTGGTCGTCTCCTTTGGGGTGTAGTCATGGTGCACACACATGATCGCGTACCTGTCCAAAGCATTTATCAAATTCATTGCTTTTATTAAAATATTTACATTGTATCAAAGATTAAATTATATGCCTCGTGCTTACTATTAAAAATGGTTTTTGTTGGTTTTTTTAAAATTTTATAAAAAATTTAAAAAATAGTCCGAAGTTTTCAACATTATTAAAAAGAAGCAATTTTTTTCCAACCCATTAGTGGCTGTTATCGTCCAAATCTCGGCTCGAGACCTCTGCAATGGCAGAAAAAAGGAAAGCATTGGCCAGGTTCTCTTACATCTTGCACAGAGAGGGTCTCAAGAACCAAGAAGAAGGCATGCCCGTTGGGGCTTTTGGTTCGTCCACTTGAGCTTTCACAAAGTAGGCCATTAATCATCTAAAATGTTAAATAACGGACGTACCTGACGTCAATGAGCTGGGTGAGCTCCTTGACGTCGGCAGTGTAGAGGAAGTCGCAGTCGATGAACATTGCCCAGCCATGGAAGCCGGCGAGGTAAGGGGTGAGGAAGCGAGTGAAGGAGAAGTCGGTGCTCTCGGTGGCGCCTCTCTCCCTCCAGTAGACACCATTGGCGCGCAGCTCCGACTGCATGATGGGGTGGATTTGGACCGGGATGGAGGCCCTCTTGAGGATGGAGTGGCAGCACACTCTGTAGGCGATGTCTTCGCGGTGGTCGTAGCCGACGAAGATCTTGAAGGGGAGGTTTGGTGCGTCGGCGCCATTGTCAGCAGCACCCACGTTGGGGGAGGCGTGGGAGAGGTGCTTGGAGGCGACACTCGAGCTCAGCATGGCATTGTAGGTTCCTACTAAGGCAGTGTTGTCCATGGCCGACGCCATTTCTTGTGCTAATTGGGATGGAGTGGAATGGTAGAGTGGGAAGACTTAGGCTTATATACATATATATACTTAATATGTGCACTCCTTTTCCCTGTGTTATTTGGGTTGGTAGAAAAAATTAAATAAATAAATAAATAGAAAAAGGGTAGATATTTTCACATTGACGGCCCAACAACCAAGTCGGTGACGAATCTGTGATATATATTAACGCAGGTGTCAATTGAGTTACGGATGATTTTTGTTAAATTGTTGGTAGTGCCACTCTATGCTTTTTGCCTTTTTTCTGAAGTTAAAATAATTTTATTCCTTTAGAATAGTACATTACGGGACTACCTCAGTAAAATACATCCAACCAAGCAGGACAGAAGTATATATATATATATATATATATATATATATATATATATATATATAAATATATATATATAAATATATATATAATAGATCTAAAGACTATTGAAATAAATTATCAAATTTACATATCAAATTATGGATAATACTAAACAAAACCATCCTCTAAAGGTCTTTCTTGCTTGTAGATTCTTCTATTTTTTTTCTTTTTTTCTCTCAAAAGATGTTAACCGGCTGTAGTCGAACAATGATTGCATTAAATCGTATTTTTACTACAGTGCCCCAAAAACGCAGCACGAACTAGTTATTGGAGAAATTTTTTTTGCCTCCTCACCCGAGAGAGATCAATGTAATAAGGGGAGCCACGACACATCCTTTTAATTTTGAATGATTATACTTTTTCTTAGCAATTGTGGGAATTTTTTCCCATTCTTTTAAAAAGTGAGATACCACAATTTCACACCTATGGGAATGATTAAGCTATAAACTCCATTTGAGCCAAGCAAAAATTAAGCTATATACTCCATTTGAACCAAGCAAAAAAACAATAACTGACCTAAAAGCAAGGTGGCCGAGCCCATCCCTTTCACTCCAGGGACTTGGGAAGTCGACGTATTTTGCCAACCGACATTATTAGAATTATTATTATTTGGCAAATGTCAGCTCGCAGGATATGTGTATTATATTAATTATGAGAGCCACGAAAGAAATCAACAACCCATCCACTTTCTTTCTCAGAATCTCAACTTTTAACTAACCCAAATTGTTTAGGTCAAGTTTAATCATGCAATGCTTCGTATACACACTGGGCAATTCCAACACTATTCTCTCTAGTTAAGGAGTTATGAGTCTCTTTGGATAACAAGAAAATTAAAATAATAAATTTGAGAGAGAGTAAAAAAAAAAAAAGAAAAACACATAATTTTATTATTATTTTCTCTCGTATATTTTGTTGGCGAGAAAAGTAAATTTGCATAACATCATTCTCGCGTTTTCTTTTTCATTTTTCGTTTTTTTTGTAGGAAAATAATTGTAAAAAAAAATTATACCATCATCGAAAATAATTTTTATTTTTCACATCCACATGTGTGTGGTGTGTGGCGTGTGGAGGAAGCTTTGACCATGCTCATAACCAACGAAAATCAATTTTAGAGCTACACTTATACCATTCAATAATGTAATTTCAAATCTTACGGCAACCATCAAATCAAATAAGGAACAAATTTTAAAAAGCCATAAAAAAATTCATTAAAAGCCCACCAGTTAAAAATCCCATAAATGTAAAAATACAATTAATGAAAAGTTAGCTACCAAACTTAATGGATAGTTATTTCCTTCGTAATCATCAATATATATTTTTTTATTGGTGGGTTTTAAGAAGTTTATTTTTGGTCGAGTTCTTAAAATTTTTCTCATCAAAGAATGCACAACAACCAAGTTAGGGGATTCACCATCTCGATAATATAACTTTGTCAATTATAGAACCCACCAAATACCTTTTCCTATCTCATACATGAGAAAAATTGCCACACGAGCCGAGCAATTGTCAGACGAGCCACTTGTTTGAGCTCCTCTAGTAGACAAGGAGCCGTTCGTTGGTCATGATTTATGGTTCAGTTCAACTCGTAAGCTCGATGGGCTGGAGCTCTTGAGCCAAGTTCAAGGTGAGTCGAGTTAGAGTGAGCCGAGTTCAAGGTGAGTCGAGTTAGAGTGAGCCGAGCTCGGTTCGAGTTGATCTCATTTTTTATATTATTTAGATTTTTTAAATTAATTTATTATTTTTAATATACTAGTAACTTAATTGAATAGTAATTGGTTGAGCATAGGGGTGGACATAGACATCTAAATTATTGAGTCTTATCGAAGTCTAAAGCATGTTCGATCTAATTTGACTGACTGAATTCCTCGAATTAAAACAAACTAAACATAAATATTTTTTTGTCTGACTGAACGACCAATTGAGTATTCAATATTTTATATCAATAACATAATGCCTTCAATATTTATAAGGCTAATATTATATTTTATGAAAATTTTAAAACATAATATACAGTAAAATTAATTAAGCTTATACAAAAAATTATAACAATTTGTAGGCATAAAAGACAATAAAACTTCCGAAGAGAAAGGCTTTTGAGCATATCTGTTGTGTCTGAAATAGCATAACCCGATTGAGTTCTATTAACTCAAATGGGTTTGATTTTTAACCTCATAGAACTAGAACGATCCCGAGTTCGGTCTCTATTAACTCGTACTCGAGAGAGTCGGTGAGAAATCTGCTCCCCCCACCTTATCATCACAATCCACCGTATAGCTGGTGGTGACCTTACCAAGTTCTTTCCGTCCTCTAGATTGAGATAGAACACACTAGTAGGGATTGCTACACACCTACTTTTATTAAATGCTCTCAGAAGGCAGTATCATTTTCGAATCCAGATGGAGTGTGATCCACAATAATAAAGTAGGTCCCACTCGAAGGATAGGCCACAAAACCAACTTCCATGAGTCCTTTCACTAAGATAGATTGCTTTGCCCTATAATCCTTCTTCAGTTCCTCATAGTAAGAGTCAGGAGCATGCAGTGCTATTGCTGCTACTAGCTGCATTGGGGTTGAAGTAGCAAAGGTAAGAAAAGCATGTGCTTGTCTAGCCCACGCAATCTTCCACCCAATCAAAGAAAGGGTTTTTCCTAAGGAGTTTAAGGTAACAGTTCGCTCAAACATCCCTGGAAGTGATGCCATTGAGATATGTGTTGGGATTTTAACATACAAAATCCCCAAACACATTGATATGCTTCCACTATTATCAATAATAAGTACAAAAATTACTTCAATTGGAAAATCCTCACACACCTTCTAATTGAAAATAATTCATAATCTCTAACTGGAACACACTCCAATTAGGAAACTCACAATTCACAATTAAAACAATACTCTCAATTATGTATTCTCTTCAATTTAGCTATGTATCTCATCTGATGCCTCACAATACAATTACACACACATATATAGAAAAAAAACACATACTTTATAGACAACCAACCTTGTAGATACAAATAGCCAAAACACTAAATACTCATTGTCTTCCACAATTTTACTCAAATTCCTCGTACCTCTTAAAATAACTCCATGTCTTTACGATTCTCCATGTAGTTGCATATCTTCTCACATTCATCGTCTGATGAGGGACACTCACAATTCTCCTCTCGAATCATACATAATACACTAGGGTTGGTTTCACCATCCTTCACATGGGAAAGAGATACAACCCTTCCAATCTCCCTTTCTCACCCCATGTAGAAATTCCAGAAATTCCTTGAAAAAAAATCTTCTAATCTGCACCACTTGTCGACCGTCATCACATGAGGAGGAAAATATCTCAACACTTCTCTCCTTTCGACTCATGTGGAATACTCTTTATCTCCCCTGATTGAAACTCTAGCACATCTCCCCCACTCTTGGGGAAAGAATTACGACCTTGCTTTTCGTCATTTAAAATCAACTTCTCTTCAAACATTTTTACTAACTTATCCACTCCAGTTTCAAAAAATATCTCATTTCCATCTTTTAACTTGACATCAACCGTTCTTCTATCACGAGTATGATCATTACCAAGAATCTTATTACCAAATTTCATTTCTACCTCAGTATGACCAACCCGTCGATGCCATACTTGCTTAGGAGACCCATCAAGAGTACTTCCACTCTTGACATATCGAACAAATGTCCTGTACAAGCTACCATATTTTTCCCCTTTTGCAATGATAAGTGCTCCCTTGAATAACTTCCATATTCCTCTAACAAATTGAGAACTATGACCAATATCATCAAACTTGCCCAAAGACAATACATTTTCCCTCAAGCTTGAAATATGTCTCACATTCTTCAAAAATAATTTGTGACCCAAATTAGTCACCATATGCACGTCTCCCATGCCAACAACGCGTGATATACCACCATTTCCAATCTTCACCCGTCCTAAATTTTATGATTTATAGGTAGTGAAGAGCTCTCTATGTGATGTTGCATGAAAAGAAGCTCCAAAATCTATAATCCAAGTTGAATTATGTGTCTTACAAAAGCACCCATCATTACAAGAAGTAATAAGTACCAAGTCATTTCCATAATTAATAGAATTGACATCTTTATTTTGTTGTCCTTGGTCCTTTTCCTTGTCATGTTGCATATCCCATGTTAATTTTCTGCAATTCTTTTTTATGTGATCAACCTTGTTACAATAAAAGCACCTTATCACCTTTCTTCCATTATTTGTCCGCTTGAACCCACTCTTACTCTCCTCAGAAATCAAGGCTTGCTCCCTTGAAGATGAAGTTGATATTGCTGACTTTCTTCTTAGCTCCTCTGACAATAGTGATGCAGTAACAAAGTTTAAGTCAATTTTAGAAACATGGCTCAAACTCATAGTTATATTATCCCACAAGTCAGGCATTAAACAGAGAAGTAAGGTGGCTTGTTCTTCCTCATCAACCTTTACACCTGTTCCCCACAGGTCATTTATCAAGCTATTAAACACATTTAAGTGTTCATGAATAGAAGTCTCATCCTTCATCTTCGAATTATACAATTGCCTCCTTCGAAAATTCTTACTTACTAAGGACTTGTCTTCATATATTATGTGAAGACTATCCCACAAAGCCTTTGCTGTTGTATCAATAGTATGCACATTGAATAACATCTTATCATCCAAGGCCAATAAAATATCAGCCTTAGCAATCTCATCTTTTCCAGTAAATTGTGCATCTGTCATACCTTTTGGTTTCTGATCTTTTCTTTTAAGAACAACAACACAACCATCTTTCACCAATATGGCATGAATCTTCACTTTTCACATAAGAAAATTACCTCTATCAAATTTAGGAAGTAGAAATTTGGTTGAACTCTTCTCAGCCATCTTATCAAAAGCAAACAAGAAATTCAATCTTCTCCACAAACCTCCATAGGCGGATGAACCAAAGCTCTGATGCCAATTGTTGGGATTTTAACTCACAAAATCCCCAAACACCTTGATGTGCTTCCACTATTATCAATAATAAGTACACATATTACTTCAATTGGAAAATCCTCACACACCCTCCAATCAAAAACAACTCACAATCTCTAGTTGGAACATACTCTAGGTAGGAAACTCACAATTCACAATTAAAACAACACTCTCAATTGTATACTCTCTTCAATTCAGCTATGTATCTCATCTCACGCCTCACAATACAATTACATACATATATATAGAAAAAGAAACACTTACTCAATAGACAACCAACCTTGTAGATACTAACGGCCAAAACACTAAATACTCATCGTCTTCCACAATTTTACTTAAATTCCTCATACCTCTTAGAATAACTCCATGTCTTTACGATTCCCCATTTAGTTTCATGTATTCTCACATTCATTGTACGATGAGGGACCCTCACAATATGGTCATCTTTGAATGCCAATTTATCATACACTTCATCAGTGAAAACCAAAACATCATTTTCCTTGCACAAAGAACCCATGAATTCGAGCTCGTCTCTGGTAAACATTTTTCTAGTGGGATTATGCGGCGTATTTATAAGAAGTGCACGAGTATTTTGAGAAACAATGGATTATAGCTCGTCAAGTGGGACTGCGAAATCAGGTGGACGTAAAGTGACGGCCTTTGTATTTGCTCCAGCCATTGAAAGGGTAGTAGCTTCATAGGAATCACAGAATGGAGCAAAAATGATAACTTCATCGCCGGGGTTTATCAAACCCAACATAGTCGCTGCGATTACTTCAGTACATCAAGATGTATCAGTGACTTCTTTCTCAATAACATAGTGCATGTAGGATGGCACTTCATGTCCACAAGCACCACCCTCCCTCGCCCACGCTCTTGCGCCGGCCCCATCTCCCTCAAGCTCTCTGCCCCCCTCTCCGGTTCCACCTGCACCGTCGCCCCCATTGTCAGCGCCGCCTTTGCCCTCTCCAAGAGCTTCGTCCACACCCTCCAGTCCCTATCCGCCCACCTCGTCACCTCTGGAGTCCTCCCCTCCCCGGACCAACTCCTCCTCCAGCGCGGCTTATTCGCAGCGTGGCTGATAGAGTACGCAGGCAGCGCACAGGGTGGTGAGGGGGTCGACAGGTGATGGTGGTGGCGGAGGAGATGAGTTGAACAATACTCGCTAGGGTAAGTTTTGATTTCGGACTATCCACGGTCATTGTTTGGGCCTGATAGACAATGTGGACAATGACTCAGCTGGACAAGTTTTGTATGACAAAATTTTGGACAGACGCGATAACAACTTATCCGACGTCCGTCCGACTGACGCCCACCCCTAGTTGAGCATTTCATAACTTAAGAAGGATGCATACTCTTGCATTGAACTATATATGTTATCCCAAAGTATTAGAGCATTATTCCGATGCAATTTGAATAAGAGGTGGAATTCAAATCCACAAATGGGTAGATTTTCAATCTGGATGGAATTGGAATGTCCTGGTTTTCCAAGAAACAAATTTGGATTACTCATTTAATAATGGAATCTGAGTTCCCTGTTTAGCTGTAGGAGGGAAAGAGGCAAAGTAGCCTAGAAATATATTAATAGAGGCTCTGTTATGGTTCACGTCAACGCCTACCATAACAATTTTTGTGAAAGTGAGGACTTAGTGTATATCATGGGTTTATAGAGCAATCTATAAATGGAAATCAGGGCATAATTAGCTTAAAATATAGCTAAGTGAAACAATTACTCCGAATTGGAGTGATATAAGTCAAAGGTAAATGTGGCTGATCCTTTTACTCAAATTCTTGTAAGAGAAAATGCTTGGAAATTTTTCAAGGGGCTGGATTTAAAACCTTTATAGAGAGATGATTGCCTATGTTGGAAACCTACTTGTAAGTCTTGGGCCCTTTGGGCCACCCACCAAGCTCTGATACCACTGTTGGTCCAATGGGTCCACAAAAGGAAACTTGCAATAGGTGTCACGGGCTTCTCTTAATCCAAAAGTTAACTCAAAAAGTAAGACTTTCTCATTAGCTTATATACAAATCACCAATATTATCTATGACCGATGTGAGATAAATCTAAAAACTCCCCTTCATATATCGGGCGTCCCTAAAACTATCATTGTTTAACAAACTCCTTTTAAATCAGACAGCACCCACCTAACAAACTCCCCTCAAATGATCAGGTTGAACCTATGAAGGAAATTCCGACAATCGGCATATGCGAATACCAAATCTCCCAAGATTATAACCTGACTCTCATACCATTTCTTGGGCCCTTTGGGTCCCTAACCAAGTTCTGATACCATTGTTGAGCCAACGTGCCTACAAAGCAATAAGTGTCACATGCCCCTCTTAACCAAAAGTTAACTTAAAGAATAAGGGTTTTCCATTAGCTTATAAACAAACCACAAAGATCATCCACAGCCAATGTGAGATAAACCCAACAGTAAGGAGATTGAGTTGATTGTTTCGATTCAATGGGACAAACAAACAATTGTGTTTGTAAATAGTTATGCACAAAATTTTTTCATCCAAATTTATTGTACATGCTTGTATGAGAAAAGGTAAGAAGTTAACATTTTCTCTTAAGGTCTTTTTGGTTGGCATGAAAATTATACAAATAATATAAAATTTTCAAATATTCAACCTTACCTAATGTAGTTTTATTTAATATATATTTGTTATAAAAATATATTACTAAGTTATTTATTTAAAATATAAATTAGGTATGATTACATTTATGAGATTATAAAATAATCATGATTATGCTATGTGGTCCAACCATGTGCTCTATAATGAATCACAAAAATTTCCCCCCTTGAGATACGAAAAATGGGAAAATATTTTTTTGTTCATTGGATAGCACATAAGTGGGTCATATGAAGTAATTATGATTAATTTGAACACAAAATGCATTGTAAAATTATTTAATATTATTAAAATATATTATATATATATATATATATACAAATTTAAGTAAGTTGGCTATTAAAAATTTTCATGCCATTTAAATTTCTTTCATGCTAACCGAACATAGCCTTAATAAATTTGTGGTCTTTGTGAGGATTTACCTATTTAAGTGTGGAAAGTGAATCCGCTTCAACAAAGATGTATGGCTCGTCTCTAGGGTACTTATTAATACTAAGATATGTACACAAGCCCACAAAGCATGGTGGGTGGCTAGAACTGCTGTAGTTTGTATTCAACATGTCCGACTTTGGTCCAACACTTCATGAAAGAACAAGTGCGCTTTTAAATGGAACAACTTGTGCTTTGATGTACTTTTACTATGTGTAGAGGGACACCTATGTTTATGTAAAATTTGTCAAACCTTTTTAGAGACATGACTTGATTTTTTTCAAACCATTTTTTTATTAAAAATAGTGTGGTTGTTGGATATCTTTCATATGAAATTTGATTTCTTTTAATTGGTCAAACTAGTCAAACTTTACTATGTTATTGTATCACATACGGTAAGTTGTGTTGGCATAGTCGATTATATTAGTTTATTAAAACCATAATAAGTGTGAATAAGTTCTGCCCATAATAAGTGTGATTCTTTATTATTATTTATTGTACTTCACTGGTTATATCCCTCATTGTTTCCAAATCAATTCTTGGTCTCATTCACAGGTATAGTCACATTCATGCACATGTATAATCACATTCACGTATAGAAATTGTGTACTCTGAATTGCATCTATATAAGTCATTGTTTCTAAATTAGAAATATGAAAAATCATTTTGCTTTATAGTGATCACCTTCTTTCCTGCAAGAATTTACCTAGCTAATAATAAGCCCATGTTATCTTGGAGGTAAAGTTGTCTTGTACGTTATGTAGAAGGCTTTATTTTAAGGAGAGTGCCATTATTGCAACTCGGGCTTGCTCTCAGTTTATTTTATTGCAGTATGTATTCGCATCAACCAACAATAATACATGCTATCAAAACCAACAAAGTTTTTGTTTGTTTTGAAGGAACATCATATGTGGGAAAGAGCTAACTACAAACACTCAATCAAGATAGTTAAATCCATACAATCCTTAGAACTTATAATGATTACAAGTATGGACTAAGATGACAGAAATAATTTAAACAAATTAAGTACAAGGAAATGATAGTCACAAGTAGATAACCACGTTAAGCAAAAGTGATAGACGAGCAATAAACACAAGCAATAGATGGGCAAGTATGCACAATGAAAGTATGAGCAAAACAATAATAATATGAACCCAATTAATTAGGTGGTGTGTAAGGCACGACAAGTTTTATTATAAATAGTTACTTATGTTGGTGAACAAATCAAACCATATAAGTAGTGAGATGACCTAGAACTTGTGCATTTAACTCCAGAAAGGGAGTTAAGCAAGTGTGCAAACAAGTGAGTAGTAAAATAAGCATATGCACACAAGAGTGAGGAGAAGAAAAAGGACAAAGAATTTCTTGAAGAGGTTCCCAACAAATACGATATCTCTTCTAGCCCACCAAATCTTTTGGTTGGATAGGTCTTCGTAGCTTCACGATGACAACCAACTTGAACAATTTACAATTTACAACAAGACCTCCTTCATAGGCACCAAGGTAGCTTCCACTCTAAGACCCATTGAGACTCCAACAAACCTACCTTCTCCAATGCCGAGTGCCAAGGAGTATTGCGAACTGCAAGCCTTCCTTCTCGAGCACCTCCCAAGTGCCAAGGAGATTTCCAACTAACTCCAAACACCATTGTAGTAACTAGCTTGAAGTTACACCCCCTTCATAAGCTCACACCTTGAGCCGAGGGAGTCTTGTCAGATCCCTCAACTTAGTTCCTCTAATATCTACTAGGTTAAGATATTATTTACAAGTGAAAATTAATTATAGATCTTCAACGTGATTAATCACTTTTGAATAAATAATTTAGGTTTATTATGTTGTACTTTGAGATGGGTCATTATAGATGGTATTAAAGTAACCTGGTTTCGTGTTAGATGGTAAGCTTGACTAGAGATATTGGCTAGGCTATTGGTCACAGACCTAAGAAGGACGTGGGCTAGGCCTAATAACAGGACAAGTATAGGAATTTTTAGGATGAATTTTCTTAAGGTGGGCCATTACAAATTGTATTAGAGCAATTTAGTTCTATGTTAGTTGGTGAGTTGGATTAAGGATGTTGGTTAGGTTCCTGGCCACAGGCCAAAGAAGTCACCTGGGCTGGGGCTAGCAACGGGTCAAGTGTAGGAATTTTGATGATGAAATTTCCTAGGGTAGGTGGAGTGTGAGATCCCACAACTTAGTCCCACATCTAATACCTACTGGGGCAAAATCTTATGTATAAGTGGGAATTGATTATATGTATTTAACTTGGTTAACCATTTTTGAAGAGATAACCTGGACCTTTACATTGCACTTTATGCTGGGCCGTTACAAGTCTCCTCTTCCTAGAACCTCTTCCTTTAAGGCCCAGGCTCACACACATACACACTCTCAACACCTTGAGAGTTTAAAATTCAGCTCAGCACCAATGAATCACCTGGGAATACATGCTAAAGATTACACCAATCCACACACAAGCTTGAGCTTCCTAATTTACACCAAGATAGTCTAGTGTTCATTCCATAACATGAGGGATGTCCAAACTCACTCCCCAAAGCATTATTTATAGACTTTTCATGCCTCTCCCTAAAATAGAGCCGTTAGAACTTGAATCCTTCCACTCTGCTTTCTCTAACGGCTAGTTTTTTTCAACTTGCCCAAATCATTCAGCTCCTGAATGATCAACTGATCTTCAACCGAACGATCACTTAAAAATAGCCGCATCAACTTTGACTGCTGAACGCATGACCGAACGCCTATCAAAATATCTTCCCCCACTTCATCAATCAACTATGGACTTTCAAACTTCTTGATTGGTTTTCAATATTTTGTCAAAAACACCTTCAGTTACCGAACATGTGACTGAGTCTTTGGCATTAGATGGTGGGTTCAATAAAGGAGCGTCCTTCAGGGAGAGAGTGATTTCTTTGTGCTTTACTAATATGATTAGGCTATTACCTTGAGTTATAGGATTGAGCATTTGCCGCAAGTATAGAGGTACCTTTGAGGTACTAATTAGGGCTAGTAATGCAGGAAGTCATTTGTAGACCATCTTGAGATGATGAGTTCACCCTAGCTTGGGAGCGACATGGACATAGACTTCAGTTAAGCTAGACAACGCTAACCAATTAGAGGGACATCAGTGTAGCATATCTTGACTGACAGCTTTGCTTGGGAGTCTACCGTAACAGTAGTGTCATGTGTGTCAAGATTAGTATTAGAAATCAGTACGGGACGACTGGTCATATACCACTGATGAACCGATGAGACACACATCAAACTTCAATATGTGTTTCCATAGGCTCGAGGGGAGATAGTGGTTCTTTGGGGAATCTATATGCTTAAAAGTACGTGGCTTTACAATATAAAAAAATACATTCCTACTATTGGCTGATTGGGCTTGAGGAACTTAGGAATCGTCTCTTGGACTTGTCATTGATTGACTATTCCATAGACTGGCTACGTGTGCTAGAGTACAATCATGATGATCTTAGAGACATGTTCATAAACCTATCAATATTTTTGGCCACCCAATATCCTATAGAGAGATTTTTTAACCTTGTCACTTGCACAAAACTCTTACATCAATATAGACCAGAGTGACATACCTACCTAGTAGGATTTCCTTAGCTCACTGCACTTCCCTAGTACACCTTATGTCAGACCCCGCATGTGAGGATGAGATACCTACTATTTAGAGCTCTAGAGTAGTGTAACTAGACTTCCACGAGAGACCACAATCTCTTTTTGTGTGATCCACATATGCGAGATAGAGTCCAGTTTTCATTTAAGTATTTCGACACTCCTCCAAATATTTTAGTCTTACAACTAATTTACCCAGATGGTTGATATGAGAAGACATTGGCCAATGAATATGACATCGACTAGAATCAGATTTCGCAGTTCCACAGAGAGTATTCCTTCATACTCCTTAAGACATGCTATGCCTGCATAGGTGTGCTCACCATCTTTTTCTCGTAGGGATCTTCCTTTAGCAGTTAGTAGTGGTTTAGATTGTTACCAAAGCCATAATACATAATAGATTCATAGTAGTTGTCCTTGCTCCATTATGAAACCATAGTGGGATACTCAACTTGGGACCTAGTCACTTAGGACCCTCTAGAACCTTGAAAATAATTATGTTATTTTATTTAGGGTTTTATAAATCTTAGAACGAATCTTAAATATTATTTGATTAAATTATTTCTTAGGAATTAATATTTTAAATTATCAATTATGCCCTTTATTTTATGGGTATAATGATTTTTATGGATGTTTTTAAATAAATTTTATTTATTAAATTTTTAGGATTGGGAGTTGGGAGTTGGGAGTTGAGAGTGCGATTTGACAACCGTTCGCATTAACTCAATAGTCAGTTTTTGACTTTTCGTTATCACACAAATGATAGGTGTTTAATATAGTTATGTGTGATTATATTCTTTTCTATAAAAATTTAATGTAGAGGCTTCTAAAATTCCACATATATTCTTCTATATAAAGGAGAATTCTGTTGATGTTAAATAAAACATCATCTTGATAGTTTGTGAGCATATGTGGCTAACAAAGGAAAGACTTTGAAGAAGTTTCATTCATATTAGGATCATGTGTCTTAGTTTTGGTGCCTCATAAAATTCCAGGTTCATATAATTACTAGAAATATTATATACTTCTATTTTGGAGTCTTGGTCACCATGAGCCCACATTCGACCACCATGCGCAGAGCGCAACCAGGGTTAAAGAATTGACTCAGTCTAGCACAATGCAATACATTTAAAAATTTTAAGAGATTAAATACCTGCCCCATACTGAAAGGGGTAACAGGGCATAGTGGCACAAGACGACTCATTATATACTTTTGATACTGAGATGGTGAGAAAATGACAAATTTCGGTAATTACAGGCCATGGGCCACATAGCATGTATGCGCATACATGAGATTGTAACTGGATGGGGCAACCACCCTCCCGGCATAATAAGAGCTCAACATAGGCTCATAATCACTAAAAGACTTGTTGTAGAATATATTAACTTATTTCTTGTAATTATTGTTGGAGTCCCTCATCATAAGATGAATGTAAGATGACATGCAACTACATGAGGAATCTTAAAAACATGGAGTTACTCTAAGAGGTATGCGGAATTTGAGTAGAATTATGGAAGAAGATGAGTATTTGGTGTTTGACCCTTCGTATCTACGAGGGTAGTTGTATCTTGAGTATGTTTTTTTCTATATATATGTAGTTGTACATGTGTAATGAAGATAATTTTTAAGAGTGTAATATTGAGTATCACTATGAGGCTCTCCCTCTCTCTCTCTTAGAGGAGGGAGAGCCTCTCCTTACAAGTTATGGGTCTAATCTTCTTGTATGCCAAGAATTTGTTGTGTACTCTTGATGAAGATGTGTGAACCAGCTTTGTCTGATGGGTATACCGACTTTGTCCAATGGGTGTACCAGCTTTGTCCAATGTGTAATCTCTTTTAAGGGAGATATGAGAGGTTGCAGATCTAGACAGGGTCACCATTGTTGGTGCATGTGGGAGAGGAAAGAGAAATTGTGAGGGGAAAGAAAGAGAAATTACTCGTTGTGAGGAGAAGAAATGACTTTGGGTTCTTCAACAAGACAACTGTGGTTAGTTTCCTTTCTTTATCTGCTTTTTGTCTATGATTTGTAATTTGGAGTAGTGTTATTCATTTGGGGTTGAGTTTTTTCCACATTTTGGGTAGAATTATCTACAAGTATTGGGTGGACTTTTTCACATGTATTGGGGAGTGGTTTTGCTAATTAAGCGTAGTTTTACTCATCTCATATTTTTTGTTGTGGATTTCTTTCAATTTGGAAAGTTTCCACTTTAGATGTGTGTGTCATCTATCTTTTATCCTTTATTGGTTTGCCTTGTCAAAACATACAACATAGTGTTTGAGGATTTTGTGTGTTAAAATCCCAAGTGGTATTGAGAGCTTTTGTTCGTGTCTTGGTTTGTGGAGCTGTGGTTCGTGGCCTATGGATGTTCGCCAGATAGATTATGGAAGAGTTTAGTGCATTCAAGATTGTTGGTGTTTTTTCAAGATGACTATTGGACGGTGCGGCAAAGGGTGTTCCTTCTATACGAGTGAGGGAGATGCGGTAGAAGTTTTAACAAGGGAGATAAAGAGCATTCCACATGAGTCGGAAGGGGAGAGGTGTTGAGATATTTTCCTCCTCATGTGATGGCGGCCGACAAGCGGTCGACAAGTGGTGCAGAGTGGAAGATTTTTCAAGGAATTTCTACATGGGGCGAGTAAGGGAGATTGGAAGAGTTGTATCTCTTTCCCATGTGAAGAATGCCGAAACCAACCTTAGTGTGTTTCGTATGATTCGAGAGGGGAGAATTGTTGGAGTCCCTCATCATACAATGAATGTAAGATGACATATAAGTACATGGGGAATCGTAAAAATATGGAGTTACTCTAAGAGGTACGAGGAATTTGAGTAGAATTATGGAAGAAGAAGAGTATTTAGTGTTTGGCCCTTCGTATGTGAGGATAGCTGTATCTTGAGTATGTGTCTTTTTCTATATATGTATCTACGTGGAGCTATATATGTATGTAATGAAGATAGTTTTTAAGAGTGTGTGATATTGAGTTTCACTATGAGGTTTTGCAGTTAGGTTCTCCCTCTCTCTCTCTCTCTTAGAGGAGGGTTATCTTCTCGTCACAAGTTATGGGTCTGCCAAGAGTTTGTTGTTGCACTCTTGATGAAGATGTGTGAATTGGCTTTGTCGGATGTGTGTTCTCCTTTAGGGGAGATATAAGAGGTTGTAGATCTAGACAGGGTCACCATTGGTGGTGCATGTGAGAGAAAGAGAAATTGTTCGTTGTGAGGAGGAGAAATGACTTTGGGTTGTTCGACAAGACCAATTGAGATTAATTTCCTTTCTTTCTTTACCTTTTGTTTATAGTTTGTACTTTGGAGTAGTGTTACTCATTTGGGGCCGGTTTTTTCCACATTTAGGGTAGAATTTTCTACATGTATTGGGTGAAGTTTTTCACATATATTGGGGAGTAGTTTCACTCATTACAAGGTAGTTTTACCGATCTCATGTTTTTGGGTGTGGTTTTCTTTTCAATCCAGAAAGTTTTTACTTTAGATGTGTGAGTCACCTATCTTTCATCCTTTATTAGCTTTCCTTGTCAAAACACACAACATAGTGTTTGGGGATTTTGTGTGTTAAAATCCCAACAATTATATGATTTAGTGTTTTTGTCACTAACCTTGAATTGCCTCCGTAGGTATGGAAGGATGGGTAGAGTTGGGACAGCAGGAAGACTCTATTATTAGACTTTTGATTTTTCTTATTTATTGGTTGCAAGGCAATGAGATTTCGGTTCGTTTCATGGGGCTTAGATTAATCCCAGTGTTTATGTTATATTTTATGTTAAAATATTAAAAAATGATCTACAAGACGTTTAGTTTCATATAGTAACACTTGGCTCATGACTCAGAATGGGTGGGTTGTTACATGTAGTATCAGAGCTGTGTTTCTTATAGAACCATGCAAATCAATATCATTCTTTTATAGAATTAATTTTCATTGTTTTAGATGGTAAGTAATTATGGGTATGCCAATTATGTGTCATGTTAGGTGCACATGACACTTAAACCAATGAGCATATATGAGACACCTTTAATATCGGAGGTGTTACTAGGTAGTATGGGTGGTATGGGATACCTGTCTGATATAGATGACAGTGTCATGGGACAGTGTGCCCCACTTTACCTATTTATATAAGTGGCAATGCTTAGATCAAGAAAAAAATACGCTGATGAATTATAGTTTGCTATGTGGTAATATATGAGTTTGTAGAAAGTAAAGACACCAATGAAGTATAGAGATGCATATAGAGCAATTTAAAATGATTACTCAAATTAAATAGAGGATCAACTTTTGAAGTATCCTCAAACAATTTGGTTTTAGGATGTATAAATAGTGAAGAAGTTGATCAAATTGACTCACGTAACCAACCATCACAAAGTAAAAGTGGAAAAAAAAATGTAAATAGTGATTTTTATAAAATGAAATTTTATAAGAAAATATGAAGTTATTTTAACAAATTTCAATAGAGCTCGATGCAAGTATACCAACACATAATGGAAGAAATGCCTAAGATAGGATGAGGAAAACGTTAGAGGAATGGGTAATTTTCTTTTATAACCATATTATATTTTTTAGGACAAAAATTCCCAAAGTAGAAGATTGTAAAACCACAATTTTTCTCCTTATTATATTTTCGAGGACGAAAACTTCTAAACTCGGGAAATTGTAAAACCTTAAACTAATTAGGTTATTTTATTTAGGGTTTTATAAATCTAACAATGAATCTTAAATATTATTTAATTAAATTATTTCTTGGGAATTAATATCATGAATTATCAATTATGACCCGTAGTTTATCGGGACAATGATATTTATGGATGGTTTTAAGTATTTTTATTTATTAATTTTTTAGGATGGGATTTATGAGTTCGATTTGACACCCATTCGTATTAACTCAATAGTTATTTTTTGAATTTTCATTATCACACAAATGGTTGGTGTTTAATATAGTTATGTGTGATTACATTTTTTCTATAAAAATTTAATGTAGAGCCCCCTTGAATTCCATGAATATTCTTATATGTAAAGGAGAATTCCATTGATGGTAAATAAAATATCATCTTGATAGTTTGTGAGCACATGCAGCTCACAAAATTGATATTTCAACAATCAAACTTATTGGTATTTTTCTTTTATATATGTAGGTGTATTTTCCTTTACCTTGGTCAGCATTGGCAAAGGGACTGAGAGGCTCATGGCGAGGGTACTAGCGACTTGTTTCTGTCTTGTACTTTACTTATGATATGTTATGGTTATATATTTTTGGGAAATATGATTTGAAGTTAATATAATCCCCTATGTGGGCTCATGCAATATATTTAAGCTATGGCCAAGGATTTGATCAACATATTGTTTTGTGTGTGTGTGTGTGTGTGTGTGTGTGTGTGTATTGAATGTATTTTATTTTATTTAAGTAACCCTCAATGTAGGGGAGTTACCTTTGGGGCTATTAACTAATAATCTTCTTCAACTTCTGTTTAAGGCTGAGTCTGAGAACTAATGATTGAAGCATAACGAGGTACATTAAATGTATTTGGTTGTAGCTATGTGTTGTATTCAAGAGTAACGTGGATTGGAGGAGCATATAGTTCACACTGCCAGAAGAATCTATGTGAAATCCAAGTGTTCAGGCATTAGTCCCCAACACTTGAACAATTTTGTCTACAAAATCAGTAATCATGACCCCTATGACTCTATCTCAATCTGCCTAGCATCATGTAATTTACCTAATTCAAAGATTGAATTAAGAATAAGAATTGGATCATAGTTTATCATTCTTTAAGTTCCAACCTTCTAGTTATAGGTGAGGCAACCATTGTGCCCTCACTGGGGTATCCGGCCTCTACTATCTCTAGGAGTGTTCATTGCACATTTAAAGTCATCTTCATAGTTGTCATGGAAGTGTTGCCTCTATAGTAGTTTGGAGTGCTCATAGTAA
The DNA here is from genome assembly GCA_032619315.1 of Piper longum. Classification (NCBI taxonomy): domain Eukaryota; kingdom Viridiplantae; phylum Streptophyta; class Magnoliopsida; order Piperales; family Piperaceae; genus Piper; species Piper longum. The sequence goes on from JAVDBV010050310.1 coordinate 22,277, forward strand.
GAGAATTTATGTTAAGATCACTTTTGGAATGACATGTTTAACATGCAACATGTAGTAGCTCTTAGGGTTTTTCATTTGAATCCTCCTTGAGGGTTGAGATGCTTCTACTATGTTAGTCCAAATTAGTAGTTCAACAAATAGCTCTCCTTGAGGGCTGATTGGGATGTTACAACTTTTTGTAAAGACTTCTTAGACTATTAAAATGGTTAACCACCAGAAGTACTGTTAGTTTGCGTGCATACTGTACGATATGGTATGTTTGTATGTCTATGTTATGGGGTATGTGGTATCCCCATTAGCCAATCTATAGCCAAGTCACCAAATACGTTTCTACTCTCTTTGTCTTCTTTTAAATTTTTTATTTGTTTGGATTATGCACTTTTTTTGGACCTCTGTGGATGATCATGGATGGAATTCCATTCTCACGTTTGAGATTAACCCAATTTAGTGCAAAGTTGATTAAACTTTAGCACAAAGTTGAGATAAGTTTACAATGAAGATTAACTAGAATTCTTATGTAAGAAAAGATTTAACCACACCAAGATTTGTGCATCAGACAAATTACAAAAGTAGATTAGAGAAATAGACAGCTCTGCCAAATCATATAGGGAATGATAAAAAGAAAATCTTAAACCCTCATATCCCTCACTTTCCTCTCCTTTTCTTCCATTTTTTCTCCCTTCTTATCCCTTTCCCCTCTTCTTTCTCTTGATCATCTATCTCTTTCCTCTCCTCTTCTTCATCTGTTTCGTATCAATGGACTCTCTGAATACGTCCATATGGAAGAATTAGTGATTAAAGGGCCTAGCTTTTCGATTCCCATCATATCTATATAATTACATGTTTGACCCTATAATGGTATAGTTAGCTAACTAAAGGAAAGATAAAACACTAGTGTATCAGGGTAGGATAGCGTCTCAAATAGCACTATCGACATAGCCTCACACTGACAGGCTTGGTGACTTATCCAAGGTTCCCATCTAAGATTATGGGAATGACCATACAAGTGATATGTCAGCAGTTATTTCTATTCCAACAGATGCCTCGGCACACATAGATTTACACTTGCAGTGGGTGCCCTTGGATGCACAGGACAATTAAGCAGGAACAAATAGTTAAGCAAGGATAGATAAATAGCATTCTTCAGTGGTAGACACTTAGATCTTCTAGGCATTTTGGCCCAAGGTGTCACAGGCTAATTAATGACTCTTTAGAGCTATAGGCTACAGTATGAAAATAATGCAACAAATAGATATCTACAGTAGGGAATGAACTAGGATGGGCATATATTATACGAACTAACATAGTTTTTATAGTCGGTTGTGAAATATCAGCTTGTAGGCTCATTAGGTAGCCTAGCTACCATCCAAGTGGCTCAACCATCATTTGAGTAGTTTAATCATTGTTCAAGTAGAATAACCATTGTCCAATTAGTTAAGCCACTATTTGATTAGTACAAATGCCATCCAAATAGTGCAACTGCCATCTGAGCAATGCAACCACCATTTGAGTAAGTGTATCATGGCAAGCCACCCATAGGAGACTAAATACTTACCTATTACGGAAGAAGTCATTTCACTATCAAATGGTTAGTCAACAGGCACAACAGATGATCAACCTTGCACAACTAGGTTGGAAGAGGTAAGTCAGGTATGGTCAATGAGGTCACCAATAAACAAGTATCTAGTGCATAGTACAGTGACACAAATACACAAAAGAATAAGAGGATAGGTAGGCAGTATGTCTAGATTACATGTAGGGAATAGATTGACATAATGACCAACAATTAAATAGTAAAGACCAAGAATCTAATGGATTGGATAGTGTTGCATTGACAACCCAATACGGATGATCACAGGTTAATGGATAGAAGTTTAAGCTCTAGACAGATAGATGGATGATCACGAGTGCAAGATATAGGTCGACTAGTCAAATCACCTCCACCATCATTCACGCATGCACCTTGACATTAAAGCTATGGGTGTGCAGTATCATGTTGTTCCATGGTGCATGCCTTCACATTGTTGATTGCAACCTTGTTTGTGAGTCTATTATAGATGTAGTAGTTAAGTGAGTTGTGATAGAGTATTATAAATTCTACATGATGACCGGCTACAAATCACACACAAAAGGATAAGATACATATCACACCTCATAATGGGTTCTCGTTGGCCTGAGTTGCAATCGTGGTTCTTTTGAACGAGTGTTCCCCATCCACTAGAATGTGCATAACTAGTGCTCAATCATAAAACACTTGCCTACTATTTACAGATTACCCTATATCCATAGGATCTACCTTTTGGGATGCCAACATTATAGTTTTTGGGATGATAACTAGATCCACGGTAAGCCACAATAATGGCACTTAAGAGTGGACCTTACGTCGGCCTTCCTAGTTTTATACCACCTCATCCTAGTTTACACATCCCTTATTACGCAACAATAGGGGAAGACATAATGGCCATATATATTAGCCAGCTTCTTGGGAAGTGTACCTTCTAGGTCCCCTGAACACATTATAATTTTCGGAGCCAGTCATGATACTATTGCTTGCAAGGTATCCACTAGCACTATCAAATGCAATGTGAGGTCAGTTTGACCTCTAGAACGCCTCCTGGACGCAAAGGCATCCGACCATCACCCTTGCAAGCAAACCACCACCCACACGCTTGACAAATGCTATTGTGACATGTTTACAACCACGTCCGCTTGTTGGGGATCAACACAAAGGTGTTGGCCCAATGCCCTTGTGCCCACGCTTTGTCCCTTCTCTATAAAAGTCGGACCCAATTTTTTGCCTTTTTCTCTTCTTCCTCTGACCTTTTCCCATTCCTTCCTTGTCTCCACTTCCTCCATCACCAGTTTTTCCTTATTCCGAGCTCTTCTAGCCTCCCTAGGCTACGATTAGTGGGAGGTTTTTGAATAGTAAGCCACAAAATACATCATTCTACCTCTCTTTGTGAGGTACAGATAATTTTTTCTCTCATTTCTTGTTGTTGTCGTGCATTTTCATATATTTCCAAGAAATGTTACTTTTTTTTCATTTGTCATAGGATTATTTTTGTCATGGTTTGACCTCACTTAGTGTTCAGATGAATTAGTATTGATATGTTTGCCTAAAGATATTACGTTCATGCACATCCATGGTAGATAGGGCATAGATAGCCCTTGCTTTAGATTTCATTTTTGCACGATTTTTTTTTTCATTTGCTCACTGAAATGTATATATATAAGATGTTGTTGGTTTCACCTGATATTGATGTTTGATGAATATATGGTGCAAAAATTGCAAAAAGTTTGTTCCTATTTAGGGGGACACAGCCGCGACATTTGCCAATTATTTTATGATGTTGTTGATGCTATTTTGCTGCAAAAGTCTTGACATGTTTATGGCTATAGGTTACCTAGCTCCCCATAAATATCAGCCTATATTAACACCTTTAAGGGCATGAACATGACTCCTAATTCTGGACTATACTTCCTGTGATGTGCATTTATGTGTTGTCACTATGATTGAGTCTAATGTTAGGGCTATTATTTAAATAGGTTAGAGGGCTCACTAAAATATGTTCAAATTATGTAATGTTCTACCAAGTGTCTATCTACAACTGAGAAAACTTGAGGTAATTTGAATGTCATTTATGTGGCTAATAAAATTAGTTAATTTGAGTAGACATGAATGTATGATTAAATCCTAGTTCCTAAGCTCATGTTATAAATTTTAATGCCTACTTAATTTGAAATAAAAGTTTATGAAAGTTTACCAAGACCTTAGGTTGTGTGCCTATTAGATCTCTCTAAAATTTTAGATGATTTGGTTTGGCAGATTAGACTCTAGAAATTCCTCAACTAGTAGGGATCAGGATTGTCTTGTGTAGCTCTAGAAGTTTCCTTGTCGATACCTTCTCTTCCCAATTTTCATCAGGCCAGATTACTTGCATTTTTTGTCTGAAAATATACAAGATTTTAGTTCAAGGTGTTTTCTATCCTCTAGAATTTGTCCATATTTGTTTGGAGCCTCCAAGCCCATGAACCATCGATAGAAAAATTAGTGTGAGGTCTAGAAACTCTGTTTTCATCAGCCTAACCCTATATTAGCGGGCCTAGATCATTATGTTAGCCCATGGAGACGATAGAACGATGTCAGTGGCAATTTATCAAATCCAACTGATGCTACGCTATTTAGACAAAAAATTTACAGTTTAATCAAACTTGAAGGACGAGATCGGTTGATGACTTTCAAAACTAAGATCTAGAAACCTTATGATATAATTCCCTACCCAAACCTACTATATAAATATTATGAGGGTTTAAAATTTCATGAATATGAGAGTTGTATGGAGATATGGAGATTGTACTCATACTCTTATCTTAAGTGGTGCAATGTATGAGGGCATTACGTAAGGTAGGGTACTTTTAGATTTTGCAGCATTGGTTTTGAGCCATTTTAATACAATGGTGGGTGAATATGATGGATGTGACGATATATGTTGGTATATTTACACTTATGTTTGCTGTGCTATGCATGCCGGCATATGTTGTATATTGTATGATATGATTGAGAGTGCTTAGTGCCCTCCTAGGGCTTGCTACCCTGTGAGGGTTCATGGAAATTTTAAGCTTTTCTTCAAGCGTACTAGGGTACCCATCAGCCAATTGTATATTTCAATTAGTTATTTTTAGACTAGTAATCAAATTTGTGTTTTCCTTAGCCTTGTGATAACTCTCGTAAGGAGTTATTGTTTTGCGTTAGATTACATACGTTTTTGAAGCCCTAACACTGTTTTTATACTTGTTTTAGTTAATAAATAAGAATTTATCAAGAAATGAATAAAGTGTGAAATTTTATCTTTCTTGAGATCTAATTTTGATCAATTGTCTTATTTCTCCCAGGACAAGGTTTATCTAGACAAGTATGCAGGTTGGTGAAGGTGGTTGTCCTCTAATCATATTGCAATTCCCATGTGGAAACTACTAGGAAAGTGGATAAAGCTCACATATGACGGAAAGTGACCTCTGCACATAAACCTTAAAAACTAATCATGCACACAAGTATGGGAGAATAAGGTGATCCCGGGCATGATTATGCCAACACATGGGCGGCAAGTCTACCTAACTCGACCACTTTGTGGGTTGCTAAGTGGAATAGTGGTTCCATTAGGAAATTGCCAAGAAGGAGCTATATACACTTCCTACACAATTAATCTACTGGAAAGGGACACTCCATATGGGCCATAATGTGCCTTAGTCAATAAACCTACCAACTCCACTAATACTAAACGTTAATCAGAGGGATAAAGAGAGAATCACATCTTCCTTGTGGGAATCATAATGTCAAGTGCACTCCTAGTACTTGGTCAGTGAAGAGAAGAAGGGGTTCTTCTATAAAGTTGCAAAGAGGAGGAGAATATAGCTGGAGAGAAGTTTTGGCCATGACATCACCAATATTGGTTTGCATAAACCCTTTCTTCTTCTTTTGCTTGTATGATTTTTCTTGTTGAATTTCATGATTTATCTTAAACCGTTCACGGGGTAAATTGTATTTACCAAGGACAGACAATGGATTTTAGGTGATATGTGATATAAATTTGTTACCATCTGTTTTTTTGTAATTAAATATGAGTTTATTATTTGATATCGGTTCTTAATGCTTCAAAAGAATATTTGATTTTTGCCTGATGAAGAGATTCGGTCTAGCACTAGACATAGGCAGATTGATGATGTCTTTGGATGAAATAGGTTACATTTTTTTTAGTAGCATGCATTTGAGTCGTAAATATTCAGGTAGAGGAGTCACTCGTAATGCATTATTATTACTTTTTTTTTGCACAAACATGTGAAATGGGGCAAGGGTGGTAAGTTGTAATAGGTAGTAACAACTCGTTATAATTATCTTCATTTCCTTGGATATCAATTGTAATCACATTATAATTTGATAGATATAAGAAAGTTATATTGCTTGTTATCTAAGTGAAATTGGGCATCCTAGGTCTATCATTTGATTAAAAGAATTTTCTTAGCTTGATTCAAGAATATCTTTAGTAGCATGCTAGTTAGACATTGTTTTCAATTTTAAGCCTTTGCCTTGATTTTTTCTTAGAGTAGAATATATTATCATTACCTGACTTTTTAGTTCTCTGATAATTCCTACTAATCACCTGCTATAAGTAGGTAATTAATAAACTTAGGATGAACAAAAATGCAAAAGACAAAATCCTCGTGGGAATGATCTCACTTGCCACTTTATTACTTGTAAGATACGTGTGTTTGTATGATGTATTAGATGCGCAACAAGTTTTTTTCATTATTGCCTAGGATATAGTTGTTTTCCTTATTTATTGGTATTAGTATTTAGTATATTTTCCAGTTTATTTCTTATTTATCTTCACATAGTGTATGCAAGAGCCCAAAATAGAAGATTTATTTCTTTTTGATCCAAAAATAGAAAGGACTTGTAGAACGATCAGGAAAGAAAGAAAGCAAGTCATAGCTCAGAATCTTGGTGAGCAAACTTTTGGCAATTAGAATTCTAGTAATCAAGCTAGGCAAGTGCCCTAGAATCATCCTGAAGTTAACAATGCAAACAATAGATGATTGGCAGAACTCATTTACCTCAACTTGAGGATTTCAATCTTAGTATTGTGAGGCACCAAATCCTCACAAATAATTTTGAACTAAAGCCTATGATGTTCCAAATACTTTAAATTGTAGGTTAGCTCAACAGACTACCAAGTGACACTTACTAAACTTTATAACAATTTGTGATTCATGCAAGCAGTATCACATTTCTAAAGATGCAATCAGTCTAAGGTTCTTCACATTTTCTCTAATTGGAGTAGCTAGGTTGTGGTTCAATTCTTTGAATCCAAATTACATCACTACTTGGGAGAAGATGACAAGAAAACTCATCATGAAGTATTTTCCACCCTCTAGAATAGTGGAATTCTGGACTGTGATCAACTCTTTTGTTTAGATGGACAATGAATCTTTTTATGATACTTGAGAAAGATTCAAGTATTTATTGAGAAAGTGTCCCTACCATGGTAATCAACCTTGGGTGCAAATCTAGACTTTCTACAATTGGTTGATGAGCCAAACCAAGTCTATTGTTGATGTAGTCGGAGAACGATCCATCATGACTAAGACATATGAAGATGCCTGTGAATAAATGAAAAACCTAGCTTCTAACCATCATCAAATGATATATGATAGAACTTTAAGGAAATCTATACTAGAGTTCTTCAAATGAATGTTTTCAATGCAATATTTGCACAAACTGCAACATTAAGTAAACAGATGCAAGGATTGGGTATTATATCTTAGGCAAATGCCTAAATGGCATAAGTCATGACTTGTAAGTTTTGTTGAATTGACCATTCTTGAGATTGGGGTCCCTTGCAAGTAGAATTAGTTAATTACATTGGTAATTTCAACGGTAGGAAAAACAATCCCTATTCAAACACGCACAACCATGGTTGGAAGAATCACCCTATTTTTGGATGGGGAGGAAACAATTTGGTGGGCAAAAGTCGCAAACTTAACTTCAAGCTCAATTGCAAGCACCATCAGGATTGCAAACTAATGCTCAGAGTAGAATGCAACTACATGCTGGGAAGAAATTATATATGGAAGAAATGTTTATAGAATTCATGCAAATTCAAAAACAACAATTACAAAGTCAGCAAGCTTCTATAAGAAACTTAGAAGATCAATTAAGGCAATTGGCTAGTGCACTGAACAACTGCCCGCTGGGAAGACTTCTTAGGACACTCAAGTAATCAGGATGGAACAAGGAAAGGAATGCAAAGTGGAAGTGTTAAGAAATGGGAAGCAGTTGTCTGACTTATACAAAGCACTTGAGGTAGAAAAGAAAAATGAATGCCAAGGCATGGATGAAAAAATGAAGATGGATAGGTAGAGGTATAAAAACTAGTTTCTAAACCTGCTCCACCAAGGTATGTTCTAAAGTTTCCACAAAGAAGCAAGCTGAATCAAGGATTCTAGAATTTTCAAAGCATTTTTAGAAAGTAGACAATCAACATTCTACTTGTTGAGGCATTGAAACAAATGCCTTGCTATGCTAAATTCATGAAATAGTTCTTATCTAATAAAAATAAGCAAGAAGAGTTTGAAACAATAGCTCTGAAAGAGGAGCATTGTGCAGTGTTGCAAAGAAAATTGCCTCCTTAGTTAAAGAATCCTGGTCATGTTATTATTCCATGCTCTATACGATCAAGTTCAAGCAAAGTGCTTTGTGATCTGGACATTAGCACCATCTTCATACTACTATCCATTTATAAGAGTCTCGGATTGGGAGAAGTGAATCCAAACACTGTGAAGTTACAATTGGCTAATAGATTAAATATTTTACCCAATGGAGAGATTGAAAACATCCTGGGGAAGGTGGACAAGTTCATATTTTAAAACCTGGGCCGTTCACCTGAGGGTAAGTTGGTTCAGTCTTGACTTGGATCAGTTCAGTTGTCTAGCCCTTCTCATTGTGGTTCGAGTATGGTATATTGTATGTTTGTCATGCCTTAGTCTCCTTTGGTATTTGGTATGCTCATTTGGATCGTGGCCAACCTTTTCATTTATGGTTCGGTCAAGTTGAGTCTAGTTAGACATTAGAACCAAGTCCCTCGAGAGTCTAGTTTACTTGTCGAGTATTTCAGATTATCCTAGCCCCTGGGAGACCCACAGTTTGGTTCCTCTAATCACCCCAGCTGCCCTAGGGTATGAACCCTATGTGCGTGCACTCAACTTCCAGCACAAAGGCACCCTCCTGACGCACTTGCACAAAGGATTTTGAGAACGATTCAAGGCACTGTCCTATTGGTCGATGGTTCCTTGCCTGTGCCTTCAGCAGACCATGCCCTCATGGTCCGGCTGATCAGAGGCCAACTCCCTTGCATCCTAACAACGCCCCTCTTTTCTCCCCTTTTGTTTTGATTGCTCCAAACCTCCACTACCTCCCAGCTTCTTTCCCATTCTTCCTTGGCTTCTCATTGCTCTTCTAAGCCTCTCTAAGCTCTCTTAGGGTCATACAATTATAGGTCTTGGGGTAGAAAGCCCTAAGAGATCTCCCCTTGGTGCTTTGGAGATATGTCTCCCACTTTTTGGTGTGTTGTGCTCAAGTTTTCCTCATTGTTGCTTAGTTGTGTGCTTGGTTATTATTTGTTTGATATTTTTATCATCTAGTTGAGTGTGTTAAGAGCATTTATGCCGTAGTTTCATGATTTTTCATGCTTCATAAAACAGTTATGTATTTATTAGCATACTATAGTCACTTATTTGCACAGCCTTGGTAGATCTGCTATAACCCTTATTCTACAATATATTTTTACATGATATCACTTTCATCTTTTTCATAAGTGGAAATCTACAATATTGGTGAATCATATTTCACTTTTTTCATCTTATCGGCATGTATGGGAGTCCAAATTAGAGAAAGGTGACAACCTTATTATTTGCAGTAGTGTATCGACTAATTTCCCTAATTTTGTCCTTTGTATAGGTATCCATTGTATGCCATCTTTTTCATAATTGTTGTGCTAGGTTTTGACATGTCTCACTAAAATATCAAACTAAAATGACCTTAGTAAAGGCCTAGGAAAATCCCCAAACCGTTGTATGTGTATGTTGAGTTTCTGGTATGCTTGGTTATTTTCTGATTTTGTGCTCTTAGTTGAGCCCGTAAATGATTTATATAAATATAAATAACTTTTATGAGCACTCACTAATTGTCTACTATCAACATGAAATTTTTGAATTAAGACAAGTTCATTTAGGTAGTTACCTAGTTTAGATTTCAGGAGTGTATAGGAATAGAGGTGAATCCCTAATTCCCAAGCTCAGGTTTCCAAATTCGTTGAGCCAAGTGTAAGTGATGAAATTTCACCCAGACCTTAATATGTGTACTAGTAGCTTCTGTAATGTAAAACCCCATTTTCGGGTTAGGGTTTTACCCGATTTGAGTTTTGCCCTATTTGGGTCAGTATCGAGTTGGTTTAAGCGAGATCGAGCCAAACTAGTTTCAGATTATGAGTATGGGTCTAGATGGCTGTATGAGCATGTTATA
>JAVDBV010050313.1:0-16223 GCA_032619315.1 Piper longum
CCCCCCCCCCCCCCCCCCCCCCCCCCCCCCCCCCCCCCCCCCCCCCCCCCCCCCCCCCCCCCCATTAGCTAGAACATAACACATACAACTATACAACACATATCATCATACTAAGCACATCATATCATACATCGTATAGCATGTGCACATTCACTATGCATCCTAAAAGTAAGCTGCCCTAATAGTCTAATAAGTAGGCTCTGATACCAAGTTCTAATTCCCCAATTCAGTCTGAAGAACTGAACAAATCTTGATGTTATAATTCAAAAAACTATTTAAATACTATCAAAAAACTTTATGGAAATGGATCTTAGCCCTCGAGATGGCTTAAGACGGACTCCTTACAGGTGGCATCCTAATTATACTATATGAAGGATCTTAAACTTAAGGGCTCTTTAATGAGTCCTCTGAACTACTAAAAAGGTAGCACCTCCCCTACAACTAAGAGGGTGACTTTCATATGGAATGATAACTCCAAGCTACACGAATCCAACACCACCAATCTAGCTAAGAGGTCGAGTTTCTTTAAAGATGCGCATGCATGATCCGGTTTTTATAGTTAGTTCCAGTGATTTTGATGAAGTATCTAATTTCATGATGCTGATGAGTTGTGGTAAATTAAACACTAGGTTGTAGTTACCTATTCCACATACCCCACAACAAATAAATATTAAAACAGAGAGGCATTATTGTGTGCCAAGACATCAAACCCTAACACTCGATCTTCACGTGGACACTTTGCGCAGATGAACTGTAAGCTCCTCCAATCCATATTTCTTTATCACTCACACATACATGCAACCAAATTAAGTTTTGTGTACCTTAAATTGCTCCTCGTTGTGTTTTGGGACTTTGATTTATACACACCTTACAGACAATTGTTAGCCCTTGCTCCAAAGTTAACTACCCTACACAACAGTTATAATAATAATAACAAGGCAATCGTAGGCAAACAAACCATAGAATACCACCAATCCAGAATCATACACAACACATAGGTTTAGGGCACATGCTCTATAATACAAACCAAATACACAATACAAAATGCATAACAGGGGCTTCTGCCACCACCATGAGTAGTAGATCTGTGTGCCTAAGCCGGTCAATGCCGCAAGGCCACAACTACATACATATAGAAAATATGTTAGTAATTGAATAAATTCAATCAATGGTTCAAAATAACTATTAATATTTCAAGACTGACAAATGGGTAACTCCATTAGCCACAGAAAAACTTAGAAATTTCAAAAAAGCCTCTTAGGGTTGTAAGCAAAAATAGTTACATACAATAGGTTAGTACATATTCTCAGCAAAGCATACTTACATACACAACTTATTGCCTCACATCCGCCATATAACACCCGTCATGGTACTTAGATGGCATTGGGGCAGTATGTTTTGTTAGTGCTATAAATTTCGGAAATGTGTTGCATTACAAAGTACCCTCATACATTACACTACTTTAGGGTTCATAGGATTACAACACAATTCATACTACTCGTACAATACTCATGTTCGTAAAATGAAACCCTCATATACTAATAATAGGCTTAGGTAAATAATAGACTTAGGTTGGGCTTGTATAAGATAGTTTTTGGAGTTTATCTTTTGAAAACTATCAAGGGATCTCAGCCTTGAAGTTTCATTATCTACAGAAACTTGATTAAATAGCCTGATAACAGAGGGATCTAATAAAACGCCAACGACACTGTCCTATGTTTAAGACTAGGTTAAACTTGACACTCAAGGAGTAAGACAAAGATAAAGCAAAAGATTCTATGGACATGGATGAGTGAAACTCCTCATTCTAAATTGGCAGCTCACGTTTTTGTACCCTAAAAGGAAGATGAAATTGGAATCACGATCGGATTGCATCAGTATGTAAAACGAGAGAATGCCTCCACTCTTAATTATCTTACTTAGTGTAGTGTTAAATATCATTAGTTTACTTTTATTAGGGTTTAGGGTTTCAGGTACACTTTGATAATGATCCAAACTTAGGGTTTCTTCGAATGTATTTAACTAGATAATTTTTAGTATGGGCCAACCATTGTCAAAATGGGATGAAACTTGGACCAGTGGGCCCTGACATCTAAGGGTTCGACATAAAAATTTCCAAGTACTGGCCGATGGGTCAATATGGTAAAAAAGACTCACTAATGTTGGCTAAGGTGGTGGGAACAGTGTTCTAGGGCCGCACACTAATTTTTCTAAGTCTTGTTCAAGGGCTTGGAGACTCTAAATAGGCCTGATTAAAAGGGTTGCTTAGCCAATACCTTGGCCCAATAAAATATCAGGTCCAAATCCCATGACATTGGGTCTAAATGGGCTTGGGAAAGCTTGCATTGGACAAGGGATTTATGAAGCTAGCTTGACCTAAGTGAGTTAAGAAATACCTATCGAATTATTTACCCAACCAATGGACCTAAAATTTTACAAAGGAGCTACTGGGAGACATTCTAAGGTTTAGGATAAATTTTATAAAATTTTACCACTTGCACTAGGATTAAACAATTTTGAATCAAAAGCTAGGGAATTAGGGTTACACCTTATTCCTTTACACTACCAAAGTCCGAACATGCTAACCACATAAATAAAGTTTACTAATCCCTAAATTTTAAATGTTAATTTTGGACAATTTGGGAGTCCATATACTGATTTTACAGATTTTATAAAAATCTTTTAGGGGCCCAACTAGGACCTGAAACACAGAACATAGCCAAACATACTACAAATACAGCATACACATACATCGGTTAGATGTTTCTTCAGATGTTTAATGATGTCATTTAACTTGATATTTTAGTGAAACATAGAAAACACCTGGAACAACAATCCTTTAAAAGATGTCATGCAAAGGCTACCTACAAAAGGGGACAAAATTGGGGAAAATGGTTCATAGGCTACTGCAAACAGCAAAGCTACCACCTTTCTCTGATTTGGCTCTGATATATATCGATACAAGACAAAAAAAGAGTAGAAGTCCTCACTAACAATGTAGATATATCTCTAATAAACAAGATAAAACTTATATCATGCACAAAATGTCATGTAGAACAAAAGTTATTGCAGATCTACTATAACTGTGAAAACAGGCAACCATGTCATTCTAAAAAATACATAACTAATTAATTCAACATGAAATTTTTTTTAATCTTGCACCTAAATTCTCCAAAAACATCCTGCTATAAGAGAAAAGTATCAAAAAAATACCTAAGGATACAGATCTACATAAACATATCACAACAATTACTGGAAAGAGAGTGTAGGTAAGATCTTTACCTCAAATGGTGCCTAGGGGAGGTCTCTTGTGGTTTCTTACTACAAGACCTTCAATCTTAGAGGCTAGGAAAAGCTTGGAGAAGCTTAGGAGACCAAGGAACAACAAGGAGGTAGAGGTAGGGGTGTAAACAAGCCAAACTGGCTCGCAAGCATTTTACGTTTGGCTCGATTCGGCTTAAACTCGTGCTTGTTAATTTTGTGCTCAAAAAAATACTCGGTCTGAAACGAACAAAAATAGCTAGGACTAAGGAGTGTTCGGCTTGGCTTGACTCAAAACTCGAGCACAATGGGTTCAAACTTGAAAAAATATCTTCTCGACTTGGCTTGTCAATACTATTGAGGTCACATTGAACTTATATAGTGTTAGAAAGAAATTTTTGATTAAACATAAGTTAATTATTTTATACCCTGAAAAACTATTTACATGTAAAATCGTGATAAATACCAACTATTTAGCTTATTTGATAGTGGTATTACTTGTCCTTATCTTAAGTTACAAACAATTCGGTTGTCTTCCTAATAATTGATATACTTGCAAACTACTTACTAATAAATACTTAGTACTATTTACTACTAATTAGCAAGGACTAACTACAAATTGCAAAGGATTTAATGCAAATTGCCAAGGACTTACTACTTATTACTTTATTAATAATTAACGGAAGCAAAAATTAGTAATACTCAATTTATATAATATTTTATATTTATTATTATCTTTGTCCTATTAGTAACTACTTACCTAATTACACACACACACACACACACACACACACACACACACACACACACACACACACACACACACACTCACACACTAGCTAACTAGTGAAAATAACAACATTTTTTATAACCCACTAATAAGTGGTCAAATGGAAATTTGTGTTTTGGTTAGATATAAGTTGGAACTATAACATAAGGTGAACTATGCAAATGTTATATACAACCAAAAGAATAAGTGTGATCAATCTAAAATTAAAATATTAACATATTGAAGTCCAACTTATTAATGCAGTACAAATAAATGAATAATGAGAATAGCACAAATAGCAAATGACAATGATCTAGCAATTGAAGCCTTGAAATTTTTTTGGATATAATTTTCACACAAGTTACAAGAACGTGGTACACAATTTACTGTTATCACAATGAAAATTAAACATTATAATATACCAAAGAAAATTTTCATCCTCCAAAGCCAATAAAGTTTGGCTAACAGCCAATAGATTCATTTATATTCCAAATCAAGGCTAAAAACCATAGCCTTACACAAGACTCTCTTGTTCCATTGAAGTGGCCGCCAAAACAAGAACTTGTAGGAAGAATTAGAGTTGGAGACTCACCATGGAGGTTGATTTATAAGGTACATTACTCTCTTTTTCTTTTGCTCTGGTAGTTTCCCTACATGTAGTGAAATAGAAATAGTCATCATGGGTGTTTTCATTTGTAAGAACATAAAATGAGAAACAAAAATGATGAATCTCAAGCAATAGTGAAATAGAAATAGAAGCCTTGGCTCCCATTTTCTTTGGTTTGAAAATAGGGCTGCTAGCTTACTCCCTCTGGTAGTCAGGCCTGTCGGTCAATAGTTCCACTAGAAACTGCTTCATGTATCACTTTTTTGCTTTCTTGATGATTTAGATAGGGCAGGGCCTTCGAAGCCCAGCTTGAAGACCATCCAAGGCTTTCCATTCTACAAGGTGTATAGAGCCCCATTTTCCTCTTCTCTTCTATCTTGTCACTCTTCTTTGAAGAGAAAGGAAAGAAGACATTATAGAGCTAACAAGATAGTAGAATGTTGAAGATTAGTCCTTTCTTAGAGTTGAGGTCGGTACTAGAATAATCTAGACATAGCTAACTAAAATCTATGACTATATTACTTAATTTTTCATTATATATTTATTATCTTATTACACAGATTATGACAACTAGTGTGCAAAATGAACAAGACCACATTCAAGTTGAGCATGATCCTACTGTTGACATTGAACCTGATTCAACTACCACAAAAAAGAAGAGAAAAAATTTATACTGGAAAGACTTTGATGATATTGCAAAAGATGGCATCGTAAATCACCAGTGTAGGCATTGTGGGTGCAATTTTGGAATGCAAAAGTCTAGGGTAACGACTCACCTAAGAAAACACTTGAAGACTTGCCCAAAGCTTAAAGCAGTTGAAAAAGGACAAAAAGCCATATCATTAGAACGAGTTGAGATTGATGAAGGGACAATTACCATTGCAAATTTCAAATTTGATCAAGGAAAAACTAGAAAATATTGACTAAGTTGATAATGTCAGGTACCCCTAGGCTCTGATACCGCTGTTGGGTCCTTTGGGCCCCAAACCAAGTTCTATGGTCCCCAAAAGAAGACTTGTAGTAGGTGTTATGGGCCTCTCTTAATCAAAAAGTTTACTTAAGGAATAAGGCTTTCCCATTAGCCTATATACAACTCACCAGTACCTACTACGACTTATGTGGGATAAACCCAACAACTCCCTTCCACACATCATGCGTCACCACAACTCTCATTCACACATCAGGTGATCCCAAAACAATCACCGTCTAGCAATCTCATTTTTCATCAGATGGCACCCACCTGTCAAACTCCCTTTAAATCATCAGGTGGAACCCATGAAGAAAACCATGAAGAAAACTCCAACAATCGGTGTAGGCAAGCACATCTCCCAATATTGTAACTTTGGCTCTGATACCACTAGTTAAGTACCCTTGGGCTCTAATACCACTGTTGGGCCCTTTGGGCCCCAAAACAAGCTCTGGGCCCCAAAAAGAAGACTTGCAATAGGTGTCACGGGCCTCTCTTAATTCAAAAGTTAACATGAGAAATAAGGTTTTCCCATTAGCTTATATACAACTCACCAGCATCTTTTATGACCGATGTGGGATAAACCCAAGAGATAATACTTGATGAGAAACCTTTTATATCAGTTGAGAGCAAGATCTTCAATTTGTTTTGTAGAGTGCTCCAACCTAGATTTGAAAAGGTCCCACACAACACAACAAAAAAAGATTGCATGGTTGTATACATGGAAGAGAAAGAAAAATTGAAGTCGACTCTGACCAAAGTTGATAGAATATCTATTACTCCAAATACCTGGATTTCAAATCAAATGAAGGAGTGCATGGTCATCACTCCACAATAAGTTGATTGGAATTGGCAAATACAAACATGAATTTTGAGCTTCTCTAGTATTGCACCACTTGTTAATGCTTTAAGAATAACTGAAATCATCAATAGATGCTTGCAGGAATAGAACCTTGAAGGTAATGTTTTTACTATTACATTAGACAATGCCTCCAAGAATGATAGTGTCATTAGAAAATTAAAGTCATCATTTGAATCAAATGGAACAATTTACATGAAAGGAATAATTTTTCATATAAGGTGTAGTGCTCATATTTTGAACATTATTGTTCAAATTGGACTTCATTGTATCAATGACATAGTCTCCAACATCCTTGAGATAATCAAGTACATTAATGGATCTCATGGCCGAAAGGAATCCTTTAATAGTATCCTCACATAGCTAGGATTGTCTGGAAAAGGGAGCTTGAAGTTGGATGTTTGCACATGTTGGAACTCAACTTATGAAATGATAAATTCTGCTTTAGAGCTGCAACAAGCATTGGCTGCTCTAAAACTATCTGATGCTAACTACACTTGGCTACTAGAAGAAATAGAATGGAAGAAGCTTTGTGAACTTCATGCTCTATTGAAAGTTTTTGCTAAGGATACAAATATATTTTTAGGTACTAAATATCCAACATCAAACAGGTTTTTACCGGTACTTTGGGGAATAAAGGAAGCAATATTTAAAGGCTTTGTTAGTCCATATAAGTACATAAAGGATATGACATTTGCTATGAAAGAAAATTTTGATAAGTATTTGAGTGATTGCAATGTAGCAATTGTGATAGCTTCCATATTGGGTAATAGCTGCCATGATTTATCTTTCCAAGGATATATTCTTCAAATAGAGTAAATGAAGAGTTGGAGAAGGTTAATAGAACTCTACATGAACCTGTATGAAAGCATGCTTGTGATTAGAGAAATACAAGATCCAGGTAATGGTAATCAGGTGGCTGCTGGTGCAAATGATTTTGATGATGTTTTTTTGCATTTTGTTCAACAAGGTGAAACTGTAGAAAGGGAAAAGTCTGAAATAGATGTTTACCTGGAGGAGGGTTGCATTCTTGCACCACATGATACCCCCATTTGATTTGCTTGGTTGGTGGAAGCAAAATACATTAAAGTCTAGAGTTCTCTTCGTAATGGCAAGGGAAGTTTTGGCCATTCTAATACTTCTATTGCATCGGGATCGGCTTTCAGCACAAGTGGAAGTATTATCAGTGATTATCAAAGCAATTTAAAACTGGAAATAGTGGAAGTACTTATATGTGCTCAAGATTGGTTGCGTTCTACATTCTACAACCCCGTACTTGAAGTTGATGAAGAATAATATATCAATAATAGTATGATAGAATTAGCTCATTATAAACTAATTTATTTTAGTTTTTCTTCTTTTGTTAATAAAAACACACCAATGATATTACATTAATTATTTTGTAGGTAAGTGATAGTGTGAATGGGTTATTTTGATTGTAGCTAGGAATGAGAAGTAAATTTTGCATGGACTTTGAGATCATATAATTTGTTTTGCTAGTCTTTTTTATTTAAATTTTATAAAAGACATTTGGAATGGAGTAATTTGATTTTATGCTTCTCTACTCTATTTTTAGCACTCTCCAAACTTGAGAAAGAGCTAGCGTGTTTTGTGTGGGTTTTTATTGTAATTAACATTATTATGGAGGTTTTTATTTATATTTATGTTGTGATGTTTGTTTTTTTTGTGTAGTTTTTAAGTTACTATTACTTCACCTCTTTCAGATCCAACAATTGTTTGCTAACAACAATAACAAAATAAAACTTTTCCAAGGAAACAAAAAACGATTGGCATATGAAAGATTGAGACAAAGAAGAAGAAAATGGGGATAGACTTTGATGAGGGCACATACCAGTGAACAGAGGTCCAGAAGTTGGCCGCCATTGAAAGCTGACGAGGTTGTTGCAAGGAGAAGATTGGAACTCTCCAATTGCTCAAAACAAAGGGGTGACCTAAATTTATCTTATACAAGGATTTTTAATATTAAGCAATTGAAAAAATAGCAAGCCAAATACAAACATTCACTCAACTTGAAAATATAGCGAGCCGAACACGAGCCACACACAAGCCAAACCCAAACACCATGGATTTTGGATGAGCTGCTCGGCCCATAATAAATCAAAGGCTCGTTGAGTACTCAAACAAACTCAAACATATGTGTCAAAAATCATTTCAAATTCAAAAACATCCCAGCTCGGATCAACTCGGCTCATTTACACCCCTAGGAAGAGGGAACACCATAGGAGAGGGATGAGGGTTAGAGGAGATGAGAAAATGAGTGAAAAAAAAGAAGGAGAGGGGGGTTTTAAAGAAAATAGGGAAGCTCACAACCACTAAAGGTATGACTTGGTGGTGCTACAAGTAAGATGTTACACATGAAGAGGTATGAGTGTCATAACTTATAAGGTATGGGTTAGTCAAAAACCCAAAAATGTAGGGTTTTCACCCTATAGTGGCAAGGACAACCTTCAGAATTATGTCATGGGTCCCACAAGGGCTAGGATGGTAGAAAAAGGTCTAAACACATGGCAAACAACCAAAATACATGCGAAAAACAGTCATAACATCTATTTACAACTGACTTGAATAGACAAAATACAAAAAGGTCAAACATGTGGCATCCAAATAAGTGTACCAAATACCGGAGGAGGGAAGGCCGGATAAACATACATTGTACCATACTCGAACTATGGTAAGAAAGACCGGACCCAACTAGCCAATCTAGGTCAAGACCGAACCAATTAAAAAACCCTCAAGGGGACGGCCCGGGTTTTACTGTAGCAATCTAAACGCTTGTAGCATTCCTTTTTATTAAGTTCTTATACATCGAGGAGATAGTCTCATTCTTACACTTACGAGAAGCGTGTATGGTATTAATTAATTTATTTACTTTATTATAGTTGCCTATGTATTTTTCTTGCATGGAGAAAATAATCATAAGAGATTGCAGCCTAGGCCGGCATCCCTTGGTTGTGGGTGACCATCTTTGGCTGTCAACGATATGCTAAAGGCGACCCACAAATTAGAAAGGTTTGAGTTAATTATCATTTTAAATCAATGACTAAATAAAGATGCAAACAATATTTGCCCTATTTTCTTCATGTGAAACATGTAAAATGAGATCTTTTTAAAGAGTAGACTAGTGAGGATTTAAATACTTAAAAGCTACCCCAAAACATTCCAATAGTTGGTCTTTAACAGCAATTGATCCGGTTAGTAAACATCTTCAAGTGAATGATAAAATTGTATTACCAAAGACTAACATTCATAAGGTACTTTTATAAAGATTTTCAAATTAAGTCGCTTAACCCTCTCAAAAGCGGGAGTTTTTCTACCGGTAGTAAATGTTGTATGTGAAGAATTAGTATGAGAACTTCTATTAAAAAATACCCAAGTTTTGAAAAAACAAAGTAGCAAAAAACCTCCATCTTTGAAGATGAGCAATAAGGGTGAGCCAGCCATTTCCGGCCAAAATTGGGGTTTGAGAGCTAACATTCATCAAACGTTTACTGAAGAAGGTTGGGAAAGAGAAGAGGGGTATTCGATCTGCTTGTTATTTGATTGCTTGTTGCTTGTTATTAGAAGAAAGTTGGGTAGAGCAAGGGAATATTGGATCTACTTCTTGGGAGTTCTGAATTTACTTTTTATTGAACGTAGAAATAATCATTTAGATAATTTTTATTTCATTTTCTAATATTTTTTAAGTACTTCTTAGGTATAGGAATCAATATGCTATGTAAGACATGTTTTTTATGTTTTACTCTTAATTTTAAATATCACATAGCGATCAGATTTTTAAGAAATATATATTAAATTAGTATTACAATCACCAATCAGGTTGATAACTTGTTTATAAACTAATAAAAAAGTATCATTTTCAAATATAACTTTTAGCTTAAAAAAGGCCCATGACACGTGTTACAAATCCCTTTTGACCTAGATTATATAACATTATTGATTCAAATAAATTCAATTAAATTTAATATATTATACCAATTTAATAATATATATTAATATATCATTATACATAGACTTATTTTAAAATCATTATTTACTATCAAAAACTTGAAATTAAATATTAGTAACTTATATTTGAAATATTTAGGTCTTTGATGACTACTTGAACGACTAACTTTTATATCCGTTCATTTAGATTTTAACATCAAATGAATAACCAAATGGCGTACCTAGAATTTCCCATTGCATGTTATATCCTGGGAAGCAAATTTAGTAAGAACATTTTCCATGACTAACGTTACTGATTGGATCAACCTAATAAGATCCTATAAAAATACCAAAGAAAAGAAATAATCATATATGAAAAACGATACTACATTTAAGAACAAGCAATCCTCTAAACTCATCCAATATCCCCGTTCTCCTTCCCAACCGTGTTTAGCAAGTGTGTTTAGTAAATATTGAGCACCACAGGTGGCTATGACATGGAAAAATTCATCACATAAGATTTTATTTTACTGTATTGTTTTATTCGTATATCAGAACAATAGTATTTAGTAGACCTTTAACTGACATAGTAATTTGACAGATATATTTTTTATTGGAATTTATGGATATAACTTTGGTACTATATGGTGGCTAAATGAACACAGTTCTGTTAGTATTCTTTCGTAATGTCTGGTACTTTATTATTTTATTGTATGTGATGTTATGATGTATGCGTCAGGTGATATACCTGTAATGTAACGACGATGCACAATCCTTTTCCGGTTGTCCCTTGGAGCATTTCCTGCGAACTCTAGAACCTAACAAAACAACAGTCACAATATTAATTCAAAAATCCAACAATTAAATCGCAAATCAATACAAACTGCTTCGTTGCTTAAATATATTCATTATCTAACAAAATACTTTATTAAACCCGCTAAAAAACATAATTTACACTGCCCATAACCCTATTTCCCCCCTTGGCGTATAAAACAACGGAGCATCAATAGAAGTGTAGAACATCTCAGCAGGATGGTACTCAAGAACGGCGGAGAGGTATACTGGAGCACCGGCGCCAGCCCGGTTGGCGTACTTGCCGGCTTTGAGGAAGCGGGGTAGTGTGGAAGGGAGCTGTTTCCATCCCAGATTGAAGAGCAGAAAAGGAGAGATATATATTGACAGAAAAGCGGTGACGGTGAGAGAAGAGTCGGTTTCATCCCATTTCGGTAAATTTTAACCCGAAAATAACTGTTTAAGTCAACAAATAATCCATTTAATTTATAATTTTCATAATTTTTATAATTATAATAGTTTTAGAATATAATTCTACTCCGATTAAAAATTTCTACCATGTCAAGTATTTTTAATCGGTTAATTTTAGATTTACCAATAAATAAAATTGTTAATAAATATTTATTATTTTTATTTAAAATAATGATTAAGCATATAATTAATAATTCATATATTGTTAACAATTTTTAATTGTCATCTATGCAGCGGGCAGGTGTTTGACTAGTAAACATTGTAGAGTGCTATAATACACAATCAACGATTCAAGGAAGCTATCATGATATTCGCGATTAGGGGCAGGAACTGTTTAGTTTTAAGGATTATAAGAGATAAGAAAAGAAACCTATTTGATTAAGAAAATGAAAAAAAAATCTATGTATTCGTTATATGTGTTTGGATTAATAAGAAAAAAAATTCTATTAAAATTCAAGAGGGTAAGATTCAATACTTATTAGGATAAGATGTAATATAATAGTATAAATGTGCTTAAGATTTTTAATTTAGTTAATTATTTTTGAATAGATGACTAAGTTTATCAATTTGCATTAATTGAACCAAGCCTTTATAGGTAATATTAGAGTAAACATAGATCCGTGTTGAATGGATGGTTGTGTGTCAAGAGAAAGAAATTATAAAGACAAAATTTTCTCAAGGTGGGTAGAATTTAATATCCTCTAAAAGTTAAGTTAGTCCTACCTCTAATGTCTATTGGAGTCAAATCTAACAACTTAGTGAAGATGTACATATGATCTTTAATTTCATTAATCACTTTTAAAAAAATTATTAAGCTCAGTAATTTATATTAATTGAGTCGCGCTTTTATATTTGGTATTAGAGTGGATAGATGGTGGTATATCAAGAGAAAGGAATTTCGAAGACCAAATTTCGTTAAGGTTGTAGGTTTCGGACCTTTTGATGTGTAATGCATAGCCTTATTACCTTTCACAACCTTTTGAACTCCACCCATTGCAAAATACCCCAAACTTCTTGTCTGAATCACCCAATGAAATCAAATACTTTATTATCCCTAGAACATGTCTCTTACCACCCACTGGCCTCAAAACTCTATCAAACAATTTTATTTTAATTGTCCCTCTTCCAATGACCTTACATATAGAATTATTTGCCACCTTTATAGATTCATAATTAGAGAATTTGTGCAAGTCAAATCAATTTCTATTTGGACACATTATATGAGCAACCCAAATCTGGATTGCAATCGTCACATGAATTTTCTCTTGATGTAGCTAATAGAAGATCCCTATTCTTGTAAGCTACACCCTCTTGGTCAGATCCTTCATCCTTTTTTCTCAAAATCCTGCGATTCCTTTTGAGATATCTGGACTTCTTGTAGTAATAAAATACAACCTTTGACTTATCCCTCTAAGTACGGCTACAACAATGCAGTTATGGTGTAGTAAAAAACATATACCATTACTATTTACCACTTTCTCAACTATTCACTATTAATGCACTGTTTACCACTTTTCTGACTGTTTGTCACGAGAGACTTCTCACCGTTTTGATTGCCAATAATCAATTAACAATTGGTAAATTTTAATTTGAGCCCATAACTCTTTGGCAACATAAAACACATGCTAAGACCACAGATTTATGCTAAACCACTTGCACTATATATTTATGCTAAACCAACCTTTAAAAATATAAGACCACAGATTTATGCTAAACCACTTGCACTATATATTTATGCTAAACCAACCTTTAAAAATATAATGATTAAAATTTTTATTAAATATACTAATGATTATATTTTTTATTCATTTATACCAATAATGCTAAAATTTTGCTATAAAAAATAATCAACCACCTTCAATAAAACAGTAAATCGTTAAAACTGTAATGGTAAAGGCATTTGTCATTATCGTTTCAAAACGAAAGTGGTGTGGTTAAATTTATTATTATTTTTACTATTTTTATAAACGGTAAAAAAAGGACTTAGCTATTTTATTTCAATTTAATTCAAAATAGTCGATAAAATCACAAACCATCTAACCACTTGTAGCCCTCCCTCTAAGTCTTCCACTTTTCATTGCGGCCAATGTTTCCTCGTAGGATTTTTCCTCCTTGTCCTTCTTTCTAGTAGGAAAAGGAATAGTTTTAACATCATCTACATATATAGTCTTCTTTCCTATATTTGAAATGAGATAATCATATATAAGATTTACGTAAAGAAATCAAAAGCATAATTGTTTTATCTTCCTCTTCTACCTTCACTTCGATGTTTAACTACTACACAAAAAGATTTTCAAACTCTCTAACATGCACCATAAGATCTCCTTCAGCAAGTCGGAGTTTGTCATGTATAACTTTTCTAACTTTGACCACTATTGAGAAGCCTTCTTCTTACCCACCGTGCTGTGCATCATCTCATATGCCAAACATTGTCGTATGGTGCTCACCGCTTTGTATTGGAGTTCCATCCAATTGGTTGTCCTCTTCTCCGTAGGTTTTGTTGACAATGCTTTCAACAATTCTCTATCATCCAAAATGTCATTTACCTTTTCCTTCTAAGGAGTAAAATTCGCTTACCATTAAACCTCTCAATATTGAGCTTCATCTTATCTTTCTCCATTATAATGAAGCTCTAGATACCAACTATTGGGTATATGGGCCTCTTCTAATCGGCACAAAACAACAAAATAATGACGAATAACGATAGAGAAAAATAATAAAATAGAAAGACATCAAGAATTATTGTGGATGGAAAATACCATATAGTCTACAGAGAGCTGTAATTTTTTTCATGAAAGAGATCAAAATAATTACAAAGTTTTTCCCTTTCCATCTCACCCTTCAATCAACAAGTCTAATTTAATAGCTCCTTGGATCAGTCACAATTTGAGAAAAATTTCTCCCTCACCAAAAAACCCTTGAGAACCCTTATCTACCTTTTTGTAAGAGAAAATTAGATTATGAAAATAGAAGATAGAAAAAGGAAACTCTTTAAATACCTTAAAAACCTAAGAAAGGTTGAATTTCAACGAATTTTGGCCAAACCTTGTTGCCACAGCACTTGGGCACCCACTCCTGGTGCCCGGACACTTGGGGTTCTAGAATTTCGCGTTGTAGGGTGCTCGGACGTCAGCCACGCCTTCACTTCTTTCTTCCTGCTGCCTTCTCTCTCATGGGTTGCTCCAAATCAACATAGTTAGATTAAAAATCTTGAAAACTTGTTTTATTTTGCTCTTAGATTACTAATTTAAGGATGTATTTAAGTGAATAGCCTATCGTCGTCGGTAAGATACTCTCCTCTTTTATTATATTGCTTGATCATGACTAACACACTCGCCAATTACAATAAATTTGTATCATGATCTCTTATCTTTCTTCGCTCCCTAGCATCCTCTAACCTAAGAGTTGGAGACAACCATGTTAATTACTGGAGAGAAAGCTAAGTAAGATCACATATCAAACAAATTAAATTCATACAAAACCTTAGTACCCATAATTAGATTGGACAAGTAATAGGAAGTCTTAAATAATCAAAGCAATAAAGGAATTAACACAAAGCATGTCAAGTTCTAAGTGATTCAAGTTACAAGTTTAGGTGAACAAGTCAAACTCAATTTAGTGATTAAATAAATTATAACTTGCACAACAAGACCTAAGTGAATAAGTAAATCAATCAAATCTAACTCAATCATAGATTCAAGCTTTGGCGAATATATCAAATCATATAAGAGTTTTAATTAAATAAAAACTTGCTCATTTAATGCACAATAGCGATCAAGTTGTACAAGAGTATTGAGTTGGATAAGCACAAGTAAAGTAAATATAAATTAAACAAGAGAAGCGATAGGGAAATGATACACACAAAAAAAGGATTTTTTATAGTGATTTGGAACTCATACTTCACTCTTGTATGGCTTCTATGTTGTAGAGAAATGTAAGTCTTTCCTTAGTAAATTATAGCAACTCTTTCGATGGGAACAATATTTTTCTTAGCATTATATTGCTTGAGCAATCTGCACACTTATAAGTTATCATTATTGCAACAAGTTTAGTCTGCTCTTACAATTTTGTTTTTTCACTTACGGAATGAAATATTTATGTTCAGTTTTATTTTGGCAAAAATTCAGCTCCGTTTTGATTATAAATCTAACTTTCAAATGTCTCTTTGGTAATCTGGTTCAGTTGTTTGCATGCTCACCCCTAGATCAAACTAAATTAATTTGATCTCTTTGGGAATGTGGGTTTGAATATCTTATATATACAAATTTGATTTGTATCTCATCTGATGTATCTAACCTAAACTAGTTTATATTGAATACAGGTTTGAACAAGTTGAATGCATTATATATATGAAAATATTAACAACAAATATAAGCTTGGGGTAGTCCTATCCGTATCCAATCCAAATATGCAATATTTAATAAAAATATTGTGGAACCTTATTTTGATATAAAAACATTAAAACTCTCTTAAGGGTCACCTAAAAGTTTCATAACTATCCTCAGAGATGAAAGCTTTTAAAACTTGAAGGCTGTGATAACAGGCGCGGGGG
>JAVDBV010050314.1:0-13545 GCA_032619315.1 Piper longum
CCAGCCATCGTACCCATACCCATGGTACAACCCTTCCATCCCACAATATTCAGCTTCAATGGCATTTTTGCCACCAATTACCACCACGGTACCCATCCAAACGGCGCAGCCTTTGGTTTCAATGGTTCAACCGTCAATTCCTGCCACAGCAGCTCCACTGCCAGTGAGTTATCCCCCATCAATCTATCCTACAACCGTTCCAGTAGCACCGGTTACGCGAGTTGTATCGGTTTAAGATTCTCGTTTCGATGAATTGAAAGCAGAATTGGATGCACAAGCAGCACTTATCACAGCATTAATTGGTAAGAAAGATAAAGAATCAACTGAAGCGACAAAACTTCTTCAACCATTAGCTGAGGAAGTCTACACAGAGGTTTTTCCTGAGAAGTACAAGTGCCCAACCTTCACGAAGTTTGATGGAGATGGCAACCCTAAAGATCGTATCACAATATTCGAGATTGAGTGCGAAGCAATCTCAACAAATGGAAAGTTAAAGTTACAATAATTCCCAGCTTCTCTCAATGGTAATGCACTTAGATGGTTCAACAATCGCCCACCCAAATCGATCAGATCATGGGAGGAACTCATTGAGCAATTCACAGCTCATTTTCAGTCAATGGATATTCCGATAAAGATTGAGCATTTAAGGCAATGTCAGAGAAAACCAGGTGAAGAATTTGCTACATATGTGAAAAGATTCAGAAGTCTCTCATCCCAAATGAATGAGACTCTAGAGATGAAGGACCTCATAAAGATTTATGCGACGAATGCTGGATGAGCAGCTTGGCTCTTGAGTAGTGCACAGTGAAACACATTTGAAGAACTCTTTGAAAGGGTATTGATATATAAAGAACTCAACAGAATATCAGCTTCAGCAAAGAATAAAGGAGCATCAAGCAATGCAATCACCGAGCTTGGTCACATGGATCATGAGTGGCAAGTGAAAACTAAGAATGAAAGTGAAAATCCAAGATATACACCTCGAGAGTCTCGACAATGGTGTGAATGGAGAAATACTAAAGATTACACCTTCAACATTGGAGATACTGAGAGATGGTTTGATGTGTTGAAGAGCAAAAGGAAAGATCACACCATGGACTCCAAAAAATTTGTCAAAGCCACAAGATGAAAAGAAGGAAAATTTTTGTCGATTTCACCCGAGATTAGGTCATTCTACGGTGCAATCTTGAGATGTGATGGAGAAGATCCAAGAGTTCTTTGATAAAGGTGATATAAAGTACAAAACTTCAATTGCCAATGTGATGACAGTGAGCCACTCATCTTCACTAATGAAGTCTCAAAAGAGAAAGGAAAAGCTAGATGAAGGAAGAAAAAATGAGAAAATGAATGCCCCGATGGTTAAGGTCAAAGACATGAAAATGCTACCTGTTTCCACTATAGAAGTGAAGGAAGGGTTCCCTACATCTCCAATGATGCATGAGTTTGAAGTTCAATTTGATCAAAAAATAAGACTTTGTGAAGGAAAGGATCTCGATAAAGAAAAGATAAAAGATCAGCTTTTGTTCAAACAACTTCGACTGAAGAAGTTAAGTTGAAAAATTCAATGCAATATGGAAAATCAAAACTTCGCCTGATTTGTAGTTACGGCAGAAAGATAGTGACCGAAGGATGGAAGAGACAGTACATTGGAGGAAAAACACGACTTGTTGTAATGGATCGTGATTGTTCTTATTCAAGTCTTCTTACCCGAATCAAGAGTGCATTATCTACTAGCAGCCCTTTCATGATCAAGTGTCAGCTACCAGGTGAAAGCTTGGAGTACCTTATCACAATTGCTATCAATAAAGACTTGGCAAATATAATTGATAAGCAAGAGGAGTTCAACACAAACACAAAATCGACTTCTCGCCTTTATTTCTTTGTATTACCGAAGAAATCAAGATCACCATTCAACTTGACATTGGACAAGAAGTTGGGGGCGTCAATTGAAAGTACTACTCCTAAAAGGTTTAAAAGAAAGGCCAACAAGTCAACAAATAGTGTGAGGCATCACAAAAGAACAAAGTCTCCTCCATATAATAGAAGGAAAAGAATACATCATGAGATCTTCTTATCAGGAAAGCTAGATGCTAAAAAAGAAAAGTCACATCTGAGATTAGAAACAAAATTGTCATTCCCTCATTGCTACCCAAATTTCCAAAAGAAAGAAATATAGATTTGGAGACCAAGGTTGTCAAGCAAAGAAGTTACTCTCCAAAATCAAAATACTGGGCAGTTATTACATAGTGACCCGGGGGTGGGGGGGGGGGGGTCATCCTAGCTTGAGAAAAAAATATTGTTCTGCAAAAAAAAAACAAAAAAAGGAAATGCAAAAAAAAGAAAAAAAAAGAAAGAAAAGAATGAAAAAAAGAAAAAAACAAAGGAGAGCAAAAGCAAACTATATTTTTTGCTGATTCTTCTTTCCAAGTTTACAAAAAATCAGCGAGGGGGCTAATGTTTGCAAATATTTATCCGAAAAATATTTATCAGGAGAATACTTATATTTATCTAGTCACGTGTATAACTTCTAGATAAACTCTAAAGAATTGGTCATTCTATTCTAAAACCTTCAGAGGAGATTACGAGAGAACTAGTCTTTGCTGTTACAGGATGGAAGGAGCGAATTTCTATAGAAAGTTAGAATATCTATAATTTCCTGCCCCAAATGGTGGAACTAAAAAATTCTCTTGATGCATAAATAAACACCCACTAGTGAAAGAGTAATGGGGGGGTCGTACGCTAAAGAAAAAAAGGTTTTTGTAGAGAAGAGAAAAGAGAAGAAAGAAGAAAGGGAGGAGCCCCTTGCCGGAGATCTATCTCCTGCGACCCCCTATCTCAACCAACTAGTGCATGATACATTCACTCATTCACTACAGAGAACAAATTATCAATAGTTGCCTTCTTGCCACGCTACAGCCGATCTACCAGAAAGCCCAGGTCGCACCAAGTTGCTGCCTTTGCCAATCCTTGCCAGAGTTGTTGCCATCATCATACAGTGGAAGGTCTACCACATTGCTGGTCGTATAGGAAAGCCCTGCCCACCGCTACCGTCCAAGAAGGAAGCCGCCACGCCCCCGCATCGCCGGAGTTGGAGAAGATGACGTTGCCCATAAAAAACCGGACCAGAAAAGAGTAGTGAATAGCAGAATTCGCTAACCTTTTCCGACCAGTACCGGCCATTCCCAACGCTGCCATGAGGTGGAACGTGAAGACGGAGGAGTGGTTCCGAAACCCAAAGTGAGCTTAGCCGGAGTACGCCATTGTAGTCACCGGAGAAAAGCCAGGAAGAGACCCATCCGACCAAGAGAAAAGGCAGACACCAGAGCAGCGAACAGTAGAATTAGCTGACCTTTTCCGACTAGTACCAGCCATTCCCAGTGCCACCGTGAGGTGGAACGTGAAGACAAAGGAGTGGTCTCGAAATCCACAGTGAGCTTAGCCGGAGTACGCCATTGCAGTCCCCGGAGAAAAGCCAGGAAGAGACCCATCCGACCAGGATAAAAGGTAGACACCAGAGCAGCGAACAGCAGAATTCGCTGACCTTTTTCGACCACTACCGGCCATTCCCAGCGCCGCCGTGAGGTGGAACGTGAAGACGGAGGAGTGGTCTCGAAATCCAAAGTGAGTATGGCCAGAGTTCACCATTGCAGTCTCCAAAAAAAATCCAAGAAGAGCGGTTTCTGATTAGGGAAGAAGAACAAATAGAGCAGAAATAGTCGTGAAGGTGGATCTTCGCGGTGGTTTTCCGATCAGTGCCGGTAGTTTCCTGCCCCTAAAATGGTGACCAAATTGAATAAGGAGGAGTTGTCTATAAACCCAAAGTGAGCGTCACCGGAGTTCGCCATTGCAGTCTCCGGTAAATATCCAGGAAGAGACCCATCTGATAAGGGGAAAACATAGTATTCAACAGCAGAAAACAGCCGCGGAAAGCTGATTTCGCGGTGGGTTTCCGACCAACGCCGGTCGTTTCTGGCCTATAAGTGGTATTAAACGTGAATTTGGATCAGTGATCTATAAGTCGAAGTCGATTTCCCCCGGATTCAGTTGCCACGGTCGCCAGAAAGGACGACGCCAAAGTTTCCTGTTTCAAGACCGCGTCCGAGACCCATCTGCTAGCCAGATTGGAGTTGGTGGACTGTACACCACCCACAGACATGCACACGCAGAGAGAAAAGGATCCTGTGCATGCCACCCGGCCCGGTCCAGCAGCTATTTGGTTTGAACCAACCAGAAGCGGTCTGGTTAAATATATTAAGGATTTGAAAATAATTTGAAGGCTTTCTACACCTCGGATCGAGGCAAAATTTGCTACCCCACCATTTTTGGATGCTCCAGACATAGTGGTAGGGTTGTTTTAAGGATTTAAAGACTAGAAAGGGACGAACCATGGCATTGGAGTTAAGATCTCACACAAATTGATTTAAAGGCGGCAAAAATTCACTCTTTTTTGTAACTTGTAAAATGAAAGGAGAAATAGTGGATTTTGAGTACTAATCTCACCGTAGACGGACTTAGGGATTCGAGTTGAACCTTAAGGAACTATGTAAAAATTGTCTGTGTGTCATTTTCGTACTAGTGATAGTATTTGCATTATTTTATTTTATCGCACTATTTCTTTGCACGGCAAGGGCGCCTCGGTCCCACTGAGCCCTTCAAACCAAGACAGGATCGAATTACAAGGACTGCGGTCACTCCGGGGGCGGATGATCCCTCGCCCGAACATTATTGTTACCATGAAACTATCTTGTTTTGTCTTTCATAATTTTTATCAAATTCTTCGTATCTCCTTTGTCCAATTTCATACCTTTACGACTTCTAGTATAATTGTAGGCTTACTCATAGTCAACTGCAACACTAATACCCTCTCTAGCCATGGTTTCGACTCTAAAATAACTTGCTGCTATGTCCTCCGTAAGCAGCCGGGGGGCATCAACAGTGACCGCTATTGATCTCCATACCCGCACTGAGGTGTCTCCCAGCCGCCCAGTGGCCATGCAATAGAGGCCTAGCTACATGCCGCGGGGTAACATCACACAACAAAAATTCAAACTTTAACACACGATTAGTAATCTAAAAGCAAAGAAAACCGTGGAGAGAAACAGACCTGGAGTTTCTCCCATCCCTTTTCCCCCCCTAAAGCCTCTAACCCTAATTGCCAGCTTAGACCTCAAAATCAAAACTTCAACCGAACGCCATAGCTCTTCGTCTCCGCCGCTGCTGGTATTTCCTCGGCACCGCTGCTGCGCTTGGGCTTTCCTACAAATCGCCATGCCCTTACCAAATGCCCTTGGCTCTTCTATTGCCACCGTCGCTGCCCTTACCGATCGTTTCTCTACCACTATTGGTGCCCTTGGTTTCTTCACTGGGTTATTGTGTTTACACTTTTTTTCATGAGTATCGCTGCCGTTGGTGTTGATTGATTTTTTTCTTTTTTTGATGCTTTTGCTGGTGGTGGTAGGTCTTGCCTGACCTCGTTCACAATTTTTTTGAAACTTGAGATGGTTTATTTGTACTACTAGTTTCTTCAATTGTGATGTGTACTGTCATTGAAACTCAATGGTTCCCCAATTTCCATTATGTAGCTAGAAATGGTTGGTTTTTCCACTAGTCTATGAATTTGGACTTATGTATAAAATTTATTGCTCAAAATTGAAATGCAACGCTGAATTTTTCCACTAGCTATTGACCCTGCTCGACAGAATTCGTCCTTCATATTGGCTGCTGAACAGACCAGTCGAAGGGATCCCTTAGAGGCAACACTTTTTTCTTAAAAAAAAAACTAATATTTGTTTTCAAGGATAACCCAACCAAAGCTTGATGTCGCAATGCAATGCAACCCAACCAAAACCCAACTCATGCAGAAAAAGGCAAAGAGATAAAATATAAAAAGGGGTGAGTAAAAGGTAAATTTTTTTTAACCATAACAATTTATTCTCGGCCGCTGTTGGTGTTCTTCTCAATCTTTTGCAAAACTAGTGGTCAAGCAAAAAGGTAAGAGCCACAATGCACTATTTATCATTCTAATCTGTTGTTTCCAATTTAAACATTGTTATCTCATGCTCAATGCTGTCACATGTTGATACAAATGGTTTGTTCTGGTTGTATTTTTTTCGGCAACATGTTTAGTCTGATTTTGGACTAAGATAAAATGAGTGAAATGTGTTATTCACTTGCTTGGTTGTTCGAGTTATCCTACTCTCCTCATGTCATACGAATGTCGATCTCTAGTAAAAGTGCATTCACTTCTAATCTTTGGTGACTTCATTGAGTTGTTGGTAAAGGTTTGATTTGAGACAGGATGGTTAGAAAGAAGCAATTGACTTCCAAGTTCATCACAACACAATCCATGGATTCTACTCCTAATGACTCAACTCGTAAAGCTAAAACAAAGAAAGTTAAGCTCCTTGATGAGACAAAATAGTCAAAGAAGGGAGGCATGAGGATAGAACCTGTAAAGACCCGAAAAAAAAAAATTTGACATGGTAGGATCGAATGTTAAAAAATTAATATTTTCATTTAAATTATTTACCCGCCACCTGGTTAATTATTAATTACCCAGTCAAGTGTAAGATATTATTTAATCGGTTAAGTATCGTTTAAACCAGTTAAGTGAACCATATTCTTTACCTATTTAACCTATTAAGTGAAGCATTTCATTTAACTCTTTAAACCAGTTAAGTGAACCATATAAATTACATAATTGCCCGGTTAAGGGAAACACAATCGAAGTGTGTTCTCACATACCTTAGCCATCATTTCATTATAAAAGGAAAATGGGGGGGGGCGTCATTCACATCATTTCTTTTGAACAGACGCCAGCTTCCTCCTTGCTCGGGTATGTTTGTTCCTCTCTTCTTTTTAGTTTGCATGCATACATATGTTAAAAATTATAATAAAATTGATAATCATAATAACTAAAATCTGAAATCAACAAGAAAGAAGAGTATTAAACTAGAAACAGAACCAGAAATTCATCCATTAATGCAAATTGCTGTCATCAACGGCCTTATGCATGGGTGGTAATTTCGTATAAGTTGGTTTCCATCGAATTTCATGGTCAAGAAGAGTAGCATGTTCTGTTGATTTCAACAGCAGGGTGGCGTTCCTCTTCTTTTTGCGTTGGGTTATTGTGCAGGAAGGAGGGGAGGATTGGGATGGTGTTGTTGGCCATGTAGGGTCACCTTGGGTAGCCAGACATGGGGATGCCTTCGGTGGTGCTAGTCATCATTATCACCTTGGGTGGTGCTGGTCAGTCGCCATGAACGGTGCAATCCAGATTCCCATTGAGTAGCTACGATAAAGCTTGGATCTTTAGAGTTCCAATTGGATTGCCGGAATAAATAAAAGTTGCAGTCTAGTTTTGGGTTGGAGAAGAAAACGACGGTGCTGATTTTGTTGCCAAGATGAAGGCGTGGAGAAGAAAAGAACATTAGGGAAGAAGAAGATGGCAAATTTGTAAATATGGGTTGACTCGATATGAGTCGAGTTAAAAAATAATACCAACTCGTATTTAAACTTTAAAAATAATTAATTTAATTAGATACGATTTAAGTGGCTAAAATAATAAATTAATAAATTATTACACGAAATTACCAAAATTAATAAAATTAAGGTCATGATAAACGGTAAATAATTAATCAGCTTATTACGAATGATTAAATTAAATTGGAGAGTTATAATGGATAAATAAAATAAAGACTTCATCTTTACCATATTAAATTAATATTTGCTAAATAAAATGATTATTTTAATAACGAATTAGTAAGGTAGAAAATGAAGTAATAAAATTAATCGTGTAGAAATCATGAAATAACATAATTAAATAATAAAGGGTGGAACCGTATTGATTTAAATAAATTACAAATAATTATATTAGTGATATCATTAAATTAGGATAATATAAAACAGTTAAATAATATACCAATAATAGTATTTATTTATTGGTTATAAATTAATAATTATTTTAGTAAGGATTTTAATTAGGATAATTAAATTTAAATGTAAAGAAGGACTTAAATTATTATATCACATGAATAATTAATTATATCACTAGAATTATTTAAAATTAAATAATTAATGATGATCAACATGACACATTTTATATTGTAAAATTTTGATAGTTATATTAGTCATGTAGTTGCATGCATTTTCTACATGAATAAAATTATACTCATGTAAAATTTTATGACATCGTTTAGACTAGGATCGTTGATCGCAGTCGTTGGATTTCATAAAGCTACCAGGTCGGTATAATTACTGAAATGTTGTATATTCCCTTATAGCAGCCCTGCTCGACCGGAGCTTAGATTCAACCACCATACACCGTATGCAACCGGGGTCAAGGAATTGACTCAGTCTGACACGAGGCCGTACTTTTGAATTTACTTGTAAGACAAATATGGAGTCTCTAACACGAGGCAGCACCTGCGAAACAACTAGTCACTGTTACGAGGTAGCACCCGCGACATGAGGTAGCTCCCACGAAATATGGAGTCTCTATCATGCGGCGGCAATCTAGAACTTGAAAACCTACCCCCATGCCGAATTGGGATGTCAGGCAGACGGCTCATTATGCACTTGTGATACCAAGAGGATGAGCCAATGGCAAATATCGGTAACTACACAAGCCATATGTCACGTAGTGTGTGTGCGCATGCATGGGATTGTAGCGGGATGGGCGGCCACCCTCCCCGCATCATAAGAGCTCGGCATAGGCTCACTTTAGTAAAAGAATTTTGAAATAAGAATAGGGAGTATATTTGACTTGTTTCTTTAATTATATGGCTTAGTGGTTTTATCACTAACGTTGAATTGCCAACGCAGGTGTTCAGATTCAGGCATAGATTGAGAGTAGGGTTGGTGCATCTTTTACCACCTAAGGTTCGAAGAAAATTATAATGCATTAGATTTTCTTTTTATTTTATCTGAGTTATAAATGTGGCTATGGGAAACGGTCTAAGACTGTGGGACGATTATTATTATGTATTGTCTAAGACATAGTTTACTTTGAATGAGTTATACTTATGGTTTTAATAGAAATCATGTAACATAGAAGTAATGTCTGGTCTGATTAGGGCTGGTCGTTACAGGGTTGATTTGGCTTAATTTTAAGTAATATCTGGCCAGCTATGCCCACAATATTGTAAACCAATGGCCGAAAGCCAAACTACAAATTGTGAAAATTTACCACTACAACTTCTATTTATGGAGAGAGAAGTTAACCAACGAACCATCATAACTTTCTGTGCCAAATTTCCAAGAAAGTAGGCTGGAAAAGAGACAACAGGCAAAACAAGAAGAAGCAAAAGGCAAGGAAAAAGATAGTTGATGTGCAAAAAATGGGAAGAACCCTAGAAGATGTTACTTAGGAAATCAACTAGAGCAACTAAGAATAGTCTCAGTCTTGACAGTCCAATTCCCATTGAGAAGGATGATGCTTCTTCCCAAGCCAACCCAACAGCAGAATAGGAGAAATCATAGAAGTAGCCTGCAACTAAAAGGTTGATTAAAGTGAAAAGGAAAAAACAAGAGAAGTAAGTGAAGGCTCAACACCAATAATAGAGAATGTAAAGTCTAAGAAATAGAGCAAAAATAAAAGCAAGAAGACAAGAAGTAAAAGCAAGTGAAGAAAAGAAAGACTAAGTTGCACAATCTTGACTAAGTAGAAAGATTAGAAACAAGGACTAAAAGAGGGTTGACGGAGGAGGAACCAAAAGTCCCAGCAAGGACTCCACCACCCCCATTCACTTAAGTAGAAGTGGAAATGAAAAAGAACAATCTGTAGTTCCCCCACAAAGAAATAAACAAATAGCAAAGAAATGTAAGCCATAGCTACACACAACTTTTGCCCAATACCACTTCATCTTGGTTTGTTAGTACTATTTTCTTTATTATGATGTACTGATGATATGACCACATACTACGAGTATGCATCATATAGAAATGTTAGTATTTTACTTATTGGTGGGTTTCGATGTAGGTTTCAGAGTCCGAGTTTGTCGTAGATGTGTAGATACGCTTGAAGCTTAGACCACATGCTTGTAGGACTTTCCCTCTCTGCTTGACTCATTGTTTGTAGAGTTTAATCATGTTTTAGACATGACATCGGCGGTGTTTTATCGTATCACTCCGATGTTGGGCCATCGAGCTGTGTTTTGTACACATATTTAATAAAACTACGAGGATGAGATCCCTTGTTGGTTTTCAAATTGAAGCTCCAAAAATATATGATACCAGCCTCTTCCATAAGATTATTATATATGTGCATGCATATTTACGGATTTCACGAATAACAAAATGAGTGGTGTAGAGATATGAATGGTCCGTACTAGTACTACTTCAAACCCTGAGGTAGTGCAGTATATGAGGGTACTGCGTAATACAACACATTTTCAAAATTTGTGGCACTAACGTAATTATTCCTTTTGCCACTCGAGTACCGTAGTGGGTGATATAGAAGATGTGAGGGTGTGTACTAATATGATTATTAGCTGTGCATATGAGCCGGCACTTGCATAAGTATGTTTGTTTACCGCCCAGTGTGAGGCAATCCTGAAGTTCCATAAGTTTTTGTGGTAATGGAATACCCATCTGCTAGTTTGTATTAGTTATTTTTTGGACTAGTGATATTTGTTATTGACATTTTTCATGTAATATATGTATGTCTTGGAATCTTGAGTCAACTTTGGTGGGAGGACAGATAAATGCTGTGTACACTTGAGCTCAGTGCAGTTGTTTACTATCTTACTTTTATTTATGCTCGAGGTGTTTTAACATGTAGTTAATAATGTCTTCTATTCTCATGACACCAAGAATGTTGTTTCGATATATTTTATTGATCGAATCGTACTAATCAACAATTTTAAATATGACTTGACTCGATCGCAATATTTATGATCAGTTCTTAGGTGAACCAAAATTGGGGTGTCACAAACGAGTATCAGAGCCATGTCATAGTCAATTGAGATGAAAAACTTTTGTTTTGAGACAAGTATGTGGAGCTGTCCTTAGCCAAATCGACATGTATTTTCTTAAGATTTCAAATTGTGTGTCAAGTCAGACCTGAGTAGTGCATGCTTCACTGTTAACAATTTGAGAAGTTATGAAATGTATATGAATTATAATTTTAGTAGATGATAGTATGGATCTCATAGGCATGATATTATAAAAATAAAGACACGTCTTCGCATTTACTGTGCAAAAACTGGAAGGCTTGAGCGTGTCCACATGTTCAGTCAGCTCAAGTTGAGACGAATAGTGACCAAGAGTATTTGGAGCATCGGGGACATTGCACCATCTGTCCATCTTTTGTATGTCACTACGTCAATCCTTCCTTGGGACATGGTGTACGTTGTGAGATAAAGTTATTAGAGATAACACAAGTAGGGAGCTTGGAGTATGGAGATACTCACGTAGTTACGTGACACATGAGAACACACCATTGAGTGCCTTAAACAAATCCATTTGGCATGGTCCAAGTTCTTCTTTGGCGAACTTGGACCTTCAAACAAATCCTCATGGATGAAGGATGTGGTTATGACAGTGGAGCCACTAAGATACTTAGAGCACAGATGAAAGTTTGGATAGATGACTTGAGATGGACCACTTTGAGGAGATAGATTGGATGAGGATGGGTAGCCAGGTGGATCTATAGACCCCTGGACACTTCACTGCCTCCCCCTCTTCCACTAGTATATGTCTGTTCCAACATTTTTGTTGGTCACTCTACGACAAACAGAGCTAGGAACACATTGAGAATGATCAAGATTACATTTTACAATGGATTTTGACTAGATTTCACTCAATCTATTAATGTTAGATCAGTGATGGCTATTGAGAACTATTTAGTGTTTGTTGGTGCAGTCACGCTGATTCCATGAGATAAGTGTAGGATCAGCATAAGATCACCATTGTACGTGTCACCACTATGATCCAGACCCCCTTCGGATCAGACACCTATGGTTGGGTATCCTGACCCATGTTAATAGCAACTACCTTTAGGAGGGATAGACACATGGAGGAAAACATGTCAGAAATAGTATTGGGTTCATGAAGTACTTGATTACGATCAGATCTTCATCAATTGGAAGCACAACTACTGTCCGTGATACACAACCACCATCCAAGTTGCACATCCACTGTCTAAGTAGCACAATCACCGACCGTGATGCACTAGCACCGACATAGTAGAGCAATTATTGTGGAAGTAAAGGCCAAGTAGTTACCTAACCCTACAAGAGGACAACTACTCAAGGATTTTCTTAGTTTTGCATAGAGGCCGCATGTCACAACATTGAGAGGAGAGTTGGGTCAGAGATTAAGGATAAGATATAGCTACGGTAACATCATCCAAGCATATGTTAGGTGCACTAGAGTTATTTCGATGTGATGGCACATGATTGACTTCAATAGCCATCTTACATACCATCACCTTGACCCGACATTCTAAGAACAGATGTGTATTACAAGATAGTATTGGTGAGAGTTTCATATGGATGCATATGGATAGAGTAAAAGAACATGACAATATGACCTCCAGATGATATGGCCTTAGTGGTCAAATTGTTCAATCAACATGAAAATAGACTTATGAGTTATAGCTAGGGTATATAGATCATGCAAATGGTCAGACACATAGTTTAACTTCAGCCAGCAAGAGGTATTTGACTCGCATTAGAGCCATTGGCTAAAATGGTGGGTTTAGTGAGGGAGTGTCCTTCAGAGAGAGTGATTTCCTTGTACTTTGCCAATACGACTAGGTCCTTACATTTAGACATAGGATTGTGCCTTTGTCCAGAGTATAGGAGGTACCTTTGTGGTACCGTTTAGGACTTACTGTGTAGGTACCTAATTACAAACCAATCTGGAGGAGACAACTTCACCCAAGCTTCGAAGCGGTGCAGACATGAACTTCAGTCAGACTATACCACGCTGACAAGATAAAGGAACACCAATGTATGCTCATCTTAATTGATAGCTTTGCTTGAGAGTCTTCCACAATGGTATTAGTCATGTAACGACCCGCCATTTTTCAATTATTCAATTGGGCCTAGATGGCCAGGTGTTACTTAAACAAACTAATAAGTTGCTGAATGATAAAAATTTAACAACAATGTATAAGCTTTGTTCCCACTGTCTAGGACCGTTTCCCATAGCCACATATATATAACTCAAATAAAATTAAAAGGGAGTCGTCATATTTATCTTGCTCCAAGCTCTGGTTGTCAATGGCTTCTCCCACTTAATGTCGTATCTGCACACCTGCGGAGGCAATTCCGCATTAGTGATTACAACACGAAGTAGTATAATAGATAAAACAAGTCAAGGACATTCCACTAGTTTTCTATGTTTATTTTAATAGGAGGTGGAGCGATGTCGCTATACTCCAAAACAATGCGGATGAGCTATCCGCAGTGATCCGCACACCCCGGCCGTAGCTTTTTTTGTGGGGAGGCTACCACTACACTCAGGTGATCGCTACGCCCCGTTTGTGAGGAAGCTCTCACTACTAGTTCTCGGGCAAGTGCCTCACACACCCCGGCCGTA
>JAVDBV010050316.1:0-10754 GCA_032619315.1 Piper longum
TTAAGACGCCGAGATTAGATCCGCACGCGTTGGGTTCGGGTTAGCCGACCTAACCGGGGCCTGTAACATGCCGGTTTGGTTCACGAGGGTGAACCGGATTTGGGGTGTTACATATATGTTAGGTGTGGTTTTTGTTGAATGTAGAAGTTAATGTTAGGTATATATTAGGTGTGGTTTTTTGTTGAATGTAGAAGTCAATGTTAGGTATGTGTTAGGTGTGTATTTGTGGTTTGTATTGATCTTGAGTTAGTATAAATACCCCCTCTCGTTGTGTGATATACACAAGGTAAAATAAGAGAGAAAAACAAGAAGCAATGCTTCTACATTGTAAGAATTCAGAATTGAGTATGGAGAGGTTGTTTGGAGAAGAAAAGGAGAGTTTGCGTATTTTGCATTTGTTTTTCTCAATATAAGAGTATTTTCTTGTCAACAGTTTTTTATCTTGAAATACTACTTAAATGTTGTTGGGATCCCACTTTTTGGTGGTGGTAGTGTTGTTAGAAGGAGTTGTTAGGTACCCCTAAGCTCTCATACCACTGTTGGGCCTTTTGAGCCCCAAAACCAAGCGCTAGGCCCCCCAAAAGAAGACTTGTAATATATATCATAGGTATCTCTTAATCCATAAATTAACTTAAAAAATAATGTTTTTTCATTAACTTATATATAAGATACTAACGTCTTCTACGATCAATGTGGGATAAACCTACAACTCCCCTTCACACATCGGGCGTCGCAGAAACAAACTGTCTGACAATCTCCACTTTTCATCAGATAGCACTTGCAACTCCAGTGACCCCGAAACAATCATCATTTGAGAATCTCACTTTTTACCAGCACCCACGTGACAAACTTCTATTAAATTATCAAGTGGAACCTTCGAAGGAAACATCTACAATCGGTGTAGGTAAACACATCTCCCAAGATCGCAATTTTGACTTTGATATCACTTGTTAGGTACCCCTGGGATGATATCACTTATTAGGTACCCATGAGCTCTGATACTACTGTTGGGCTATTTGGGTCACAAAACTAAGCTTTGGGCCCATAAAAAAAGACTTACAATAGGTGTCATAGCCTCTCTTAATGTTAACTTAATGAATAAGACTTTTTCATTAATTTATATACAATATACCAATAATTTCTATGATCGACGTAGAATAAACCCAACAGGGGTTTCATCAATATAGCAGCTCGTTTACTCTATTGGGAGCTGGTCTACTCCCATGGCACTAGGATTACCCACAAGAGGATCATCAGATGGGTTTGGGAGCTGGGAGAAGACATCTTCGAGAATGGTAGTGTTGGAGATGGATTGAAAGGAGAGTAACGAGCAGTGACAGATTGGGAGTCATAGAAATTTTGTTCTTGATTCATTCCTTGTACTGGGCAAAGAAGATTTTGTTCTATGGGTTTGTGGAAGATGGAGATTGAGGATTGTGATGTTGGGTTTTTTGTTCTTGTGATGGGGAGGCACATGAAATACCAAATGCGGGACCTTAAGATACATGATAGTTTGGAATAGTTAAAAGAAAGGGGAGATTGGTGATGGGTTTTGTAAGGGAAAAGGTTAATTGTGTGTTTCTAAGAAAAGAAATTGGAATGTTGTTGCATGCTTAAAAGCATCTTACTTTCTACCTAAAACTTTGAGGAAGGTTTGCTGGTTAGACCAATCGTTTTTTTTCGAAAAGCTCA
Organism: Piper longum; assembly: GCA_032619315.1. Lineage (NCBI taxonomy): Eukaryota > Viridiplantae > Streptophyta > Magnoliopsida > Piperales > Piperaceae > Piper > Piper longum. The sequence continues at coordinate 1,693 of JAVDBV010050316.1, forward strand.
AATACCCAACAAAGTTATAGGAGTTTTGAATATTTTATCTAGTTTACCGATATCGATATTAAAATTTATGGGAAAAGATTACAGTGCAAAATCTTAACCATATGTTAAAAAGAAAAACAACTAACTTAAAAAACAATAGTCTATCACTACTCACACCTCATGTTCCTAAAGTAGCTTATATATATTAAGGTTATTCTCATTAGGTTTTGATCAGTATATGTATATATGTATAGAGTATAAAGAGAGACCGATATGTATGGCTCACTAGAGTTATACACAATTACACATAGATGATCAATTGTGTCAGTTGTAGTATAGAGCATACCAAATTATATGAAGTTTCAACGACTTTTTGTTAAAAAAACAAGGAATATATAGGTTTATAATTGATGATCACCCTCGGCTAGGCAGATCTACTAATCCGGCCATCACCTGAAAAAATATATAATACTTGGGCATTTTTTTTCTTTTTTGGCGTGCCCAATATGCACCCCTACTCAATTTTACAATTTAGGAGTAGAAAAAAATGCGGTTAGAGAGGATTGAGAGCTTGTCGGAATCCTAATATATATAGTGGATTGTTATAAAAAATGTCAATTGATCATCATTTCTTAAAGGTAAAGTTTTAAGAGAAGTGACTTAACAAACTAAATTCACAAATATTGGAATAAGTTGGTCAAGGATTGATGAAGTGTGTACACAATGTGGACGAAAGATGGATGCATAGGTGAAGGGTACTAATATATTACACTAAACTTATATGCACTCAAGGAGTTGATTTGTTTGTTAATATTATCTAATAGAGACAAATCTTTATAAATTTATGAAGTTATCAAGGGAAAGATCAAAAGGGTGGAGGCCGCCCTTTCATGTTTGTGCTACCCACATTTTGCACTCGTACTACTAATGGGGAAGTTGGGAAATGCAAGACACGCCCGGCCTCGTTTCTCCTACGAATTCTCCTCCCAGTCGCCTATTCCAATCAAGAACAATATGTAATAATATCAGCACCATGCAAGCAACGTAGCCAAACCAATACAAACATAGAACCACATACCATAAATTCATTGTTGTTAATTTCATATATATAGAACCTTGAAGATAACAAGTTTGCCATATGTTCATGAACAGCTTGAATTTTTGTATATGGATGCGTAAGTTGTATTCATTAGGCAAAAAAACATAAGCTGTTTCCTATACAATAAACTTTAGAATTGTCGGCCTAATGTGCAGCATTTAGTCATTTCTACGCATCTTTATGCTTTATTCGTTCGATCGAGAAGTACCTTATGAGACGGTTACTTCTATCGACTATTGTTTGCGTTGTTGGAATTGTTAGAACAGTTGCATGTTTTGTTACGTTTGGCATGGTTTTCCAAAGACGTCCCAACAATTTCGTATCTATTTAATTAACAAATTAGAGTACATTGCTCTTGCATATGCGACACCAACTGCACGCATTTTAATTTGTGCTCCTTTTTACATTATATATAGAATATTCATTAATTCTATTTTACCAATCCGTTGGTTCTAGTTATATATGTATATATAGTAATAGATAATTATGTATTTTTGTTGCACTAGTATAGTACTAGTTTTCAAGAAGAAAATCGAAAATATTGGCCAATAATTGATAGCCCATCAACATTAAAAAAACATCTTCAAACTTAGTTCCTAATTTCAAAAAACAGAAATATTAAAATAGCTAGGAAACTGGCTAATTAGCACTCTCTTTGTGCAAATATTGGTTTTGCCGGTAGATAAGCAGACAGCCAAACACTTATAATAGGACTTCTCTTACTATATTGATCTCTTTTTTCCACCTTGAGCTCTCACGAAGAACTAGCAGCTGGGAATGCTGTGTAATGCATATCTAGCCCTTCAATCAACTTCTTTGCAATGGCACTGGCATACAATGAAGAACCTTCTCTGATCTGCACCAAATTGGTTGCCAAGTTAAGATTTCGTTATCTTACTAATTCATAAAACAACTTATGATTAATCAGAGATGTGAATCAAGATATCTAGGTGGAATGCTCTCACCTTGGTATTATACATGAAGATGTAGTGTTCTCCAATGTTACCACCAGCAACTTGGAGGAGACCCAGTTGAAGCTCATGGAGGATTTGTGCAACCAAGAGTAGGAAATTCATCTTCCTGCGCTGTGTGGTGAGCTTAATGTTCACTTCATCATCTATGATCCTAACATCAACAACTGTGCCCTTGGATTTCCTGAGCAACCAAGAGCTCCTAATGATGGAGCTGCCATTGTTGTTGTAAGAATGCTCTCCATCATGATCAGGATGTTTTTTGCTCTCCATGCCATCACCAGCTGCGTCCTGCTCATCATCATTAGAGAGCTTGAACCTCTTGCACCTGTCCATCCCACTTCTCTTCTTCTCCACCAAGAACTTTAACTCTTCCACACTCCTCTGCAGTTCCTTGATGTAATGTATTGCATCCTGGATAATAGATGCCCTATCATCCTGTTCAACCATAAAAATCATAACCATGATAATTATCTCTTGCCCCAGAAAAATATCAAATGACTCTTTTTCCCAATTACTTAAAAAACGATTTTGCCACCAAACAGCCTAGTACAATATTGGCAGGTCAATGAAAATGAAATTGAACATATAAAAGCACCAGTACTAGAAGTAAGAAGAGGTGCGTTACGTGAAATTAAATATTAAAAATTAATCTTTTCCTACAATATGATCTATAACATAAAAATTCATGTGTAAACAAATTGACAATTTTTATCCACTCCAAGCCAATAGTAGTACTAGCTAGAAGTGTTTGGCAACAAATTGGTAAAATATTATTAAATGTAAGACTATCTTTTCATCTAAGATGAAGGCATTTGAGCACATAGCTTTTGCATTTAAATCGAACTCAGATTCATATTTGCAATAGTTATAGCTTCAGATCAACTCATGCAAAAACAAAATATGACAAGTTCTTATCGATTAAGCTCTTACCCTAGAGGGGTTAGGAACAAGTGCTCTGAGGGCCACGAACTTGAGCTTGACCGCCTCCCTCCTTTGCTTCTCGGCCTTGTTGCCACCCCTTCCCCGGCCACCCTTCCTCCCAGACCCACCCATCTCCTTCCCCAACCCGAAGTCCCCCGCATTCTCGCCGTTCATCACGTCACCGTCGACGTCGAAAAACCCGGCTCTGGCGAGCCCCAGGTTGTGCACGGCCATTGGTTGGAAGTGGTCGCCGAAGTTGAGCTGGAGGGACGTGTCGTATAATTCGTTCAACCCACTCTCGCCTGCCGCCGCCGCCTCGTCGCCGAACATATCCAGAGTCTGGTGGAAGCCGTTGCCGGAGGCGGCCAAGGGGAAAGTGGAGGTGGAGGGGGGCAGGTGGAGGAGGTTGAGGAGGTCGGGTGCAGGTGTGTAGGAGGGGGCATGGAAGTTGGGCGGAGCTGCGTTGAAGCATTGGAGCTCAATGTTGGTGTTGGTGTTGATTGGAGGGATTTGATGTGGGTCAAAGTGAATAGGCACTTCAGAGTAGTGGTGGGTATAGTTCATCGGCTGCTCCACTTGGAGCTGGTCAGCTTCCATGGTGGTAGCATTGTAGTACTCCTGCTCTGCAAACATTGTTGTTTTACTTTCCTTCACTGCAACAAGTCAATCAAATAGAATCAATAGGGTCTGACCTGATATTTGTGATTTTTTGAAGAGTGGTGCAGGAAGACAAGAACATGACAAAATCCTTGCATGCTTCTAGCTAGCTAGAGTTGTTTTCTCACAAAGTAATAACAGCAGAAACAAACCATGAACTTTAATGACTAATTAATGAAAAGTTTGTCTCCATCTCTCACCTTGGATAGAGGCCAAAACAAGCTGCAGGTGAATCTGGTCAGAGTTGAAAGAGATGTTTCTGGGTATGGCTGTTTTTGCAGAGATGGAAGTTGAAGAAGAAGATCAATAGAAAGGAAGAAATGATCGAAGTTGGTACAGGGAAAAAGAGCAGTTTCTGAGTAGAACAGATTGATTAGGAAGGGATCAGAGGAGGAGGTGGTCCGTCTGACAAACAGACCAGTTCATGATAGAGGAGGAAGAGAGGTTTTTACTTGGGATTCCATGGAGATCAATAGAGTACTACCCTTCAATCTCCGTATTTTGATTTGACTTTCCCCCGTGACCATGAACCTATATATACGTATACATACATACATATATATATATATATATATATATATATATAAAATATACCTTCTCATTATAATCTCCCAAATTTTCATGAAAAAAATTGTTGCTTTGGTTAATTTAGAGAGTGCCAAGAATTAGTTTATTGCATCAACGGCAGGCATTAATTTTTTGTTAGTTTTGATCAGGCTTAGTATAACTTATTTGGGAACTAAAAGAGAGGAGTTTGTTTCGGAGTAGAAGCCGTTCACGTAAAGTGTATGAGACGGGTGGTAATCCTTTCTTTAATACGTGTACATACATAAACTAGTATGTGTTTCTCTTGGCTTTAATTGAAGATAATGGTTTATAGGATTGAGTTTTATTTTCTTGCTCACTGTCCTAATTAGACATTCATCAAATTATAAACTTCATATTTGATGGTTAATTAATCTCAACATGATCAGAAAAATGCCAAATTGTAGCGTAAGGGAGAGAGCTAAAAGTTGGTTCATTTGATGCTGCAGTTAGTTTAGGTGTGGGAAGTTGGGAAATGCAAAACATGCATGCTCCTTGCTCCTGCAGCATGTTAGTACCTCCAATCATGAACAGCAAAACTATATTTTTGTACAAGAAAGTTTGAACTCCTGTCTCAGATTCACAATTTTTGGCTTATAACTCTTTAGCTCTTAGTTTAGGATTATAAAGAGCTAGCAACACTTGTAATTGATTGTGCAATGTGGGTGGTTAAAGAGAAAGGATAGATCTTCACAAATTGATAATAATGTTTTATGGGTCTTTGAGGATGTTTGGTAATGCTGGAAAATGCTGATACATGTACAGTTGGTTAAGTCGTGAGGATGCAAAGATGACCAGTGAGCTTCTTTGGCTTCTAAATCAGAGCTAGCGAAGGTTTCTGTATATTGTTTGAAGCCCTCCAAACTGTGCCCTTTGGTGACGTGTCAAATATACTATTAGTGTTTTTATGGGCACCAACTTGATTAATGCCCACAATATAATTCTAACATTGAAGCCTTAATTTCCGTATAAAAATTAAAAAGCTTGCTTAGACACAAATTTTCCCATTAATTTATATACAAAGATACTAACCTCTTTATGACTGATGTGAGACTCAAAAAATTCTCATCATCACATTAGAACCCGGAACATATCATCCCGATGGATATGTGGAGGCTAATCAGTATGGGCTCGTGAAAGCTAATCAGTGTAAGGTTTTTAACCAACATGGTTTTAACTGATGGGCCTTAAAACAAGTGTTATGTAATTTTTTTAATCCAAAAACTAGTTTTGGAAATGCATTCACCTCAAAGTTTTTTTTTATGATCTCGGTTTTAATTATGAATTGGAAATGTTTAGGTTGCCAGGTAGAAATCTGATAATATAGGTGTACTCTAATATGGAGTTCACATAAAAGGTTCAATTTGCTTTTAGGCTCTCATAGCACTTAGCAGCACTTGGAATAATTCATATCTGAATGCTATGACTTGTTGGAAGTTTTTTGAAGTTGGAATTCTATGAAGCATTCAAATACCCATGTTTCAGAAACATCTAATTGAGGCATTCCAATATTGGTTGGAGGTAAAAGTGTACCTCAACATGAGAATGGCTGAATGATATGCAGTTGATTTGGCTTGCATAAGTATATTCTATAATAGTCTTGGGCTTGTTTAGCTAATCCACAAGTCTCTAGGCGATATCATGCAGGTTGCATACACCATGGAATCTTCACAAGGCAAGTATAAACTACAAAGCTACGCAGTAAAGACTTTAAAGGTCGTTACAAACGTGTAAGCATGTAAACGAAAGTGCATAAATAAACGTGCTGAATCAAAACAAATTTAATTAAATATACTTAAACGAAAACGATTTCAAAGTTCAAATAAGTTAAGAATTAAAACAAAAACTAAACTAACATGCAATAATAGTTAAATTAAATATTAATTTTTAGACGACAAATTTAAGATTTCTAATTTCATTTAGTATTTTAAATGATTAAATTCGTAATTTCCATCTATGAATTGCCAACATGAGCCTTAATTAAGGGAATTAAATATTAATGATAATATCTTGATTAATCATAAATTAATTACTTATATCTAATTTTTATATTTCTATGAAATTGTGCGTAGAAAATAATACTTTAATCATAAACTTTATTAGTTATCTAAGATATATAAATATATCTCTATCTCAAATATAAATTATCTAAAAATAATGATAAAAAAATATTCTATTCACAAATCTAATCTTTATATTTATAGATAAGATTAAATTTTTAGATATAACAATAAATGACTAGTTCACTGATAACATTAAGAACAGTATCCACTGTAACAATCATGTAGATAAAAAAAATACATATATAATGTGAAAGACATTATTTGACTACTAAGAAAATAAAATTAGGATAAAAAAATTATTTTTAAGAAAGTATTTTTCTTCTGATAAAAAATTTTCACCGTTCCACCTTGTCTTTGATGTCGTGAGAAGTCTTGTTATTTATCAAAACCTTATCATGTTTATAAATGATCCATAAAATTATCTGAAAAGAGCTCACCAAAATTTTCAAAAATATTGAAGAAATCTAATTTTTGACAACGAGGGCACCCTAGAACAAAGTCTTCGAGCTGCTCTGAGATACAACTTGTTTGTTATTGTTTTTTTTTTAACAGCAAGGCCAACAGAGTAGATTGCTCAAGTGGTGGGTGTGTGGTTCAAACGCCAATTCTTGCTTCCATGCCCAAGTTGGTTACTGAGTTCTTTCTATATCATCTTCCAACTTTTAAATTTTATTGAAATAATGAACAATATTAATTGGTACTTGATGAATACCTAATAAACTCCTAAAATACTAACAAAAATATTATAAATGACTCAAAATTTAACATAAATTATCATGAAATAGGATGAATAATAATTCTTTTACTAAATTATAAGAAAGGGATAAAAGAACAAAAATTTAGTCATACTGTGTACCGGGATATTATAGGCTTCCAACCAGCGAGCCAATTGGTTTGCTGCATTTCGGGTTGGCATCGAGCACCCCGCTCGATCGGTACAAAGAAAACAAGGAGGACAAACCGAGAACCTTCTACAAAGCTTTCATTGTACTTCATCAACCTCTGCCCGGTTTTATGCTCCTCACAATCATTTAGCACTCTATTTTTCTCTGTTGTTAAGAACTTGTGCTAAGAACATATGAAGGGTATGTGTTAAATGTTGCTCAAATGCATTTGAGCATGTTAGAAAATTTATTTGATGCATGAAATGATCTATGGTTAAAAAAAGAGAGGATCTATGGTGTCTGCGTTACATGACCGCAAGAAAACAAAACCAGACTAGAGAGAAGGCCATTTACCAGCGAATCTGTGCAGCTGTGACTGATTTTATTTCTGATAATCCACCTTGGATTCGGCGCTCCTTTTACATACGTATTTATTGATATTTTATTGAATGAGGTGCCTGATTATGAGTTTAAAGAGCAGGAAGTACTTTCTCTGTCGCCGCTCGTATCTATCTCTACTGAAATAGACATAGCAATGGGGATTAGACAAAGGGGATGGTTACTCACCGCTACCACCGGTTAAAACAGGAATTCACCCAAGTTTGAAGCAAGGCCCGCCTTATATTTTCCTGCTATGCCAAGAATCCCCGGACGTTTTGTTAATTAATTGCGGGTGATTGGTGCAGGACCCTCTTTGGCCTTGGAACCATTCACATTTGTCACCTTTTGCCAAAGCAATAAAAGGTTCTTTTCTTGAAATTTACCACATTTTCACTCCCATGTTCTTTTACTAAAGAATCATCGCTCGTATGGTTGTTGTTGGTTGTTTACTACTAGTCATTACCGATCTCTGTACAACATAGATTAACCGTGTGCAGGTAAAATGTGCTTGGTAGATGTATGTCCAGTACTGAGAAGTCCTTCCCAAACACTCAAAGACCCTGGCATGGAGCTCGCTCCAAGACAAGCTTGGCAACGCAGCAGCCGTTCTCCACTATGGGGCTGTGGCATCCTCATTGCATTTGATTCCAACTCCAACAAAAAATCCATAATGCAAAATATCTTGCTTTCCTCTACAGTTTAACTTGTGGTCCCTGGTGCACCAAACCATACCATCTAGTTTTGATCTTCTTCCTCGTTCACGAAGAAGTGTTAGTGTAGTGTAAGTAATACCATTATTACAGCAGGAGCAGGGTACTTGACTGTAGCCCTGCAAGGTTAGCTCGGAGGGGAGTAATGGTGGGCGGCTCTTAGATTGACAAGAGCTTCTCTTCACCGTGGCCATGGCGTATGAGGCTGAGCCTGTTGAGCAGGGAGTAATGGCGTCCCCTAGGCTCAGGCCATCGATTCCCAACGCCACCACCTTTAGCTCCTACCTGGGCCTCAGCTTTGGAGTGTTCCTAGGCCTTCTACCTCGTTCCTACCAAGACCACCTAGCCGCACTCCACACCCGCAACCGCAATCTCTACCTCAAGCTCCTCCACGCCGAGGACCAGCTTCGGCACATGCAGTCCCGCCGGCGGGAGGACTCCAAAGCCAACGCCAGTGTGGTGGAGATCTTCGCCACTCACAGGAGCGCGTGGCAGGTAGAGGAGCGGCGGCTGCTCCAGCAGGTCGACCTCCTCCGAGCCAGAGTCGGGGAGCTCGAGAAGTCGGAGGCGGAGCTCAGAGCTATGGTGGAGAAGCTGCAGAGGAGGGTGGAGGAGAGGGAGGAGGTGATCAGGTTCATGTCCAAGAGGGGTGAGGTGAGGGAGGAGGAGGTGTGCATGGCCCAGAACAAGGGTGGTGGGAACCAGTTGATGGAGAACTATGGCTCTTTGGTTGGAAGGGTCGGGAGGATAAGAGTTTCTGAAGGTTTGGATCCATTGCCAGATGTTTGTTTCTCTGGGAGAAGCATTGA
>JAVDBV010050319.1:0-10363 GCA_032619315.1 Piper longum
ATCTCATTATCATCACATCCTCGCTACACATTACCCTCATACCACATACACGCGACCGGCATCGGCTCGGTACACGTGTTCCGAAATATGCTCAACTCGAACCGACGGCTAAACCGATCGGCTAACGACTATAAAACCTGTGACTCGAATCACGGGTTTTACACAAATCCTCCTAATCTGAATAATAAAAACATGCATTACAACCCACACTAGACTACCCATATCTATATATGATGACATGACATGATATGATGATGATCTCGTACAACAAGCTAGCAATACTCATCACATATATACATCATCATACAAACATTAGATAGTTGTTACACAATTATAAACAAAGCATACATGAGGTAAAAATACCAAAATAACATGAATTAGGGTTCAGGGGTTCAGGGCCGCGGCTCTGACATAGAGCAACATGGTGTTGATGTCATAAAATTTCACAATATATGAAGTTCGTGGGGTTGTGGGTTCCCGGATTCATGTCATAAAATACCAAAATAATCTGGCCTTTCCTTTTCTCGCGGTTGTGACCATAGCGTGTTGGCGTTGCTACTCAGTGCCGAGGTGCCATGATTTTCAATCCCGAATTTCTTAACCTTTTTAACTTTTGTTCCGATTTTTATCAATCCAAATCAGGGTTTTCATGCTACGTAAACATAAAATCATGTACTAAAGAAGGTTTAAAGTCCTTTAGTATTTACGATACTTTTTATTCATTTAACTCTAATTAGTACATCAACTTGCATGGAAATTAAACATGCATGTAAGATTTGACCAAACATCATTCTTGATTAAGTCTACAATGAAGATAACTACATCTTAATCATGTTAACAACATACTTATTCATCAAGTGATAGATCTACATACAATTCAATGAATCTAACAAGTTATTCTTATCAAAACATGAAGAAGTAACATATATCATTCATGATCAATAAGAAGGAAGTAAATACAACATTAATCAAGTAAAAGCACGAAGATGATGCATAATCCTATTTAATAATTGTTGAAATTTAATAATTACTAGCCTCTTTCTTAAAATTTTAATTGTGATCTCCACCTTCTAAACCCTCCTAACACCAAACTTGATGGAAGGAAGTACATGAAGAGGAAGAAGAAAGCCACCAAAGAAGGAGAAGAGTTGACGTTGACCAACCGAAAAGGAAGAAGGAAAATTCTCTGTAACAACCCCCCTAATGTACAATGTAATGGGCCTAAGTTATTTCTTTAAAATGGTTAACCGAAGTTAAAGATCTATAATCCATTCTTACTAACAAACATGATCTTCTCCCAATAGGTATTATATGTAGGACTAAGTTGAGGGATCTCACAATCCACCCCCCTTAGGAAATTTTGTCCCTGAATCTATTACATGCATCATTCTCTAAATCTTGGGTCTCAGCCCACTGTGTATTCTATTCATATTTCACTTCATACCATCATGCTAGTCATTTCCTCATGACAGTTTTAATATAATAAAATCATAAATAAAATATTAAACGTTCAATCATCCAACATGTGTGTGCAAGAGACCTCACTGCTCTTTCATCCAAGCTAGCACATCCAATCAAGCTTATCACCTACATATATTATAAAAACGCGTAAGTAATGAGTGTTACCGGTCCATAAAGTAACTAATATCAAACTGGCACAAGAGAGCTGCCCCTCCTATTGAATAAAAATGTTATATACTTCCTCAAGAACTCTCACAAGGGCACTAATGGGAGCCGTCGCCCTTGAGCGGTAGCATTCCCTTTCCATATCATTCTCTTTCCATTACATTCTCTTTCCTTTGCCATTTCATCTATCGCTTCTCACATCAATTTCATTCTCATTCATCTCGGCCCTCTATGTCCTCCTTATACTCCTGGCATTGAGTACGAAGGCCGAGTACTCTCAGGTAGTCGCCTTTAGTACCTTTTGAACCACAAGTCCAGACAGACACTGTACTTAACAATACCCATACACCTTCACGTTCTCCAGGTGTGAGGAATTCAAACTCAGAGTTGTTAGGATTCCATCAGGAATGAAGTTGGTTCTCCCCAGCTCCAAAGCTCGCTTTGACGAGCACATGCCCTGCTCAAGAAGTGGCCGTCGATATCCCTCATTCCATTTCTCACTGAAAACACGAAAACTATACATATATAGGTCTAGGTTGTGATTATTAAAATAGACCCGAAGGCATTGTGAGTTGGATCTGATCCTTGAGGGTTATTAATCCAAAAAATGCGATTAGCTAAATGGCCTGTGTGGAGTGAGATACAATAAGACCACCAATCGACACGTCCTCTTTCCCACTCTAAATAAAATACGATAGAATAAGATGAAAAATTGAGAGCGAGTCCTAAACGGACTTGGTAGAAGCTCAAAGCGTGTCCACGTGCCTAGGTGGCGAGCTCCTACTTTGTACCTACGCATCAAATTTGGAAGCTAACGCCTGCTAACTGAATGGTGCATCAAACTCATCATGACCAACACACTGACAATACAAACAACATCCATAACATTCAAATAATCATAAATATGAAAATAATTCTAACTCATCCTATTCATACCAATTTTATTATGTGTTTCTAAGTTACGTTGCAATCAATTAGCATACTCAAATTTACTTTACCTAATTAGATCATTAGTGTTCATCCATTATCAATCACATCATGCAGATCAGTACTTCATTTACCATCAGACATTTATCTCATTCACAATCAGACATTCATCATGATAATTAAATAAGCCTAGCATGCTGTGCAAATAATCATTAATTTTAAATAATTACATCAGAGGTAATTATACCCCTTATTGTCGACAATCGGTGATGGCTAGGGTCTCGTCATGCGTCTCAACGGTGTCTGAAGCGCGATCAGGTTCGATTGGATGAACTTGGCAGAAGATCTGGTGACTTCCAGTGAATTTGGTTTTCTGGTGGGTTTTGGCTGTTTTTCGGTAGGTTTAATAGTTTTTTAGTGGTAATCGCCGGTGGCATCTATTGGTAGGATGTTGGTCGTAAGGGGCACCGTTGGAACCGACTGAGCGAGCCCAATGCGCCTACAACATCAATGTGGTCGGTGGAGGTGGCGGTTTGCCAAAAAACGGTAAAAATAGAAGCTACGGTGATGGGAGAAGAGATCTAGTTGTCCTAGGGCGATCGGCTCAGCTCAGGTCAGGGAAGGTCATTGGAGGGTAGAGGGTGTCGAGGCTACCACTTGATCAGAGCGGCGATGGTCACCGACGGCTGAATCAATGACAAAAGCGTGGTGCAAGGGCGCAGCTTCCTTACGTCGTGGAGGCCGGGCGACAGCCATGAGTGCTTGAGTTGGGACGGCAACGCCAGAATGAAGGTTGGTGGCGGTGGCGACAAGAAAAAAGATGGCAGCTAGGGTTTGGATAGGAAAGGTGTCGGGGAAAAAAAGAAAAGGGCTTGGTGGCAAAATTGTAATTAAGACTTGACTCGTGTCTGGCTCGAGTCAAGAATAATAACGAAGTTGTAGTAAATCCTAAAAAAAATCCATAAAATCTGGAAAATAAATCCCATAAAATAAGAACAATCACTACAACATCATAATGACATGCTCTATGACTAATAACCACCCAATTGCCCTATAACGCATCGTAATGCATTATTCGGCTTAAAACTATTTCTACAATTAAATGCATAAAAAAAGTATACTGCATACTTTTATATATTCTATTAACTTTTTTCTCGCCGTCTTTCCTATGTTATTATTATATATACAGGTATACTTGACCCTCATCACTTATAATTCACGGCTGGTCTCAACTCATCATGTGGTCCATGAAAGTGACTTGACTCGAGCTGATGGTTGAACCGACTAGTTTGGTAATGTAAAATTTTGACTTGAGTCATGGGTTTTACACATTGCAATCATTAAAATTATTACAAGAATAGAGAAAGAAGGTGAAAAGAAAAGAAGGAAAATAATAAAATTTCTAAAGCACAACCTTGCAATAAGGAGTATGACGCTATATATAAATGTAGGGAAGAAGTATTGATAAGCACGAACTTGAACATCTCTTGAACTTTGCTCATTCATGTGCATGAATTTCCAAAATCATATATCTCCATGACTTTTTAGGAGCATGTTTGGCATAAACTTTTGATCTTCCTCAATCAAATCTTGTTCTTATTCTACAAAACCATAGACGATATCTTACTTGCAAAACAAGACTCATAAGTTACATTAAAAATCAAGAATCGATTAGAAAGTGCAATGATTTCATAAATTTATTCTAAAATTAAAATTACACAACAATTCAATGACAACTTACTCAAAACAAGGCACATGTAAAGACTCGAAAAAAATATATAAATAAAAAAAAAAAATATTCGACGCAGTAAAATCAGACGTTGGATAATTTTATTACCATTTATATTAAAATTATCTACCCGGTCAATTATCATTTACCCGGTTAAGTGAAAGATAATTTTTACCTGGTTAATTATTATTACCCGGTTAAGTGAAACATATCATTTACCCCGTTATCCGGTTAAAAAAAATACGGGTGTTGGTATGTTTTCACATACCCTAGCCGTATTGAGTGAAAGAACGTCATTTTTCATTTTTTTATATAAGGGGTAAGGGGGGCGTCATTCACCTTATTTACTGTTGCCAGATGCCGGCTTCCTCCTTGCTTGGGTATTTTCCTCTTTCCTTCTTCTTAATTTTCATGCATGCATATTTTAGATTGATAATAAGTTTAATTGCATTGATAACAAGTTTTAATAATCATGGGTACTAATGTTTTAAATCAATAACAAAAATCAATCACTGCCGGAACAGTACCACCGACGACCTCCTTTCCAGGGATCATGGCGGTGAACGATCCGACATGGGAGGACAACCCTCGTGGTCGACCAGTCATGACCGATTGTCCCCGGAGATGGAGGTCGGCCTGAATTAGCGGCGGCGAAAACAGGGGACAACGGTTGAGGAAGAAATCCAGCCGGCGTGGGAAGCAATCAGAGTCCAATCCGGTCGGGAAAGATCTCTGGAGGGTTGAGGGTACCCAAGGAAACATCTGATCAGGGCAGCAACGCTCGCTGATGGTGGAATCGCCGACGCGACCACACCACTATGCGCGGCGCTGTAGGCGTCGCTCACCTGAAAAGGGCCGGGGTTGGCCGGGGCAGTCCGGCGACGGCACGGCACAGCTGGGGAGTGATGGTCGACGGTGGCCGGTGATAGTTGACGGTGGCTGGAGGCAAATGGTAGCGGTGGCTAAGGGGGCGGCTACTGTTTGGAGGAGAAGAGAGTTGGGAAGAGTGGTAGTTTCATAAATAAGGGCTGACTCAACATCGGCTCGAGTTAAAAATAAAAATAACTCGTAATAAATCTTTAAAGATAATTGTTTTAATGGGATAGAGCTTAAAAATTGTAAAAATAATTAAATAAAATATTATACGAAATTGCCATAAATAATAAAAATACGGTTATGATAATCGGTCAATAATTAATCGGCTTATTACAAGCGATTAAATTAAATAAGAGAGTTATAAATGATAAATAAGATAAAGATGTCACCTTTACCATATTAAATTAATATTTGGTAATTAAACAATTAATTTAATAACAAATTAGCAAGGTAGAAAATAGAGTAATAATATAAAACCCATGATTTGAGTTAGAGTTTTATATTTAGAACCGGTCGGTTCGACCGTTATTTTCGAATCGAGTATGTTTCAGAACACGTGTAGTGAGCCGATGCTGGTCGCGTGTATGAGCCATGAGGGGTCATGTGTACCCAAGTATATGATGATAACGTCATGAATACAGCAGAAAAGAATGAGTTATTAAAATATATGAGAGTATGCAATATAGTTTTTATTATTATGCAGCTTGCTCGTAGATATAGTTTTAGGCCGTTTACCGCGTTAGGATGCGTTACGGGTAGTTCGGACGGGTTGATAGCTATAGAGCATGCCATTTGGATGTTGTGTTATTTTAGAGAATTTTTTCCGATTTTTTTTCTAGATTTGTTTTAAAATTATTTCGGTTTAGATATTATTTTGACTCGAGCCGGAGACAAGTCAAGTAATATTTATGAGTTTGCCATCCAACCCAATTTCTTTACCCCAACACCGCCTTCTCCTCCTTCACACAACCCTAGCCGCCCTTTGAGTGGCCACCGCCGTTGCTGCCGGTGCCGCCTGGCGGCCGATTGATGCTGCCCAGCCCCGCCGCACTGTCGCCTTGCCGCCCCGATCGACCCCGGCCGCTGTACGCCACCGCGACGCCAAGGATCGCCGTGTCTAGTGCCGCGCCCGCGAGCGTTTGGGTCACCGATTCCGGTGCCGACGACCGTCGCAGTCGCCATCCAGTGGTCGCCTCGACGTCCTCAACCCCCCAGCTACCATCCCCGACGAGATCGCCGCTGATCGCAGCCTAGACCGGCCGGAGCAAGTTTCCCACCGGCCGCGCCCTGTTTTTGCCATTTTCCGGCC
Source organism: Piper longum (assembly GCA_032619315.1). Lineage (NCBI taxonomy): Eukaryota > Viridiplantae > Streptophyta > Magnoliopsida > Piperales > Piperaceae > Piper > Piper longum. The sequence goes on from JAVDBV010050319.1 coordinate 6,468, forward strand.
AGCCGCCACCTCTTTCGGCCACGCCACACCGCAGATATGTCGGGCTCGCCGATTCGGTTCCAATGGTACTATATACGGCCCCTATCTGACCAATAGATATCGCCGGCAACTTTCGCCGGAAAACCGTCGGAAAGTTGCCGGAAAACCGCCGAACCCGTCAGAAAACCACCGGAACTCGTCTGAAAACTAGAATTGGTGGAATTCGCTGGAATTGACCGGATCTTCCACCGAGTTGATCCAGTCGAAGCCAATCGAGCTTCGGACGTTGTCAAGCGCCGAATTCGAGGTTCGAGATGCACGTACACTGAAACCCTAGCCGTCGCCGATTGCCGACGACGTGAGGTATAATTACCTCTTATCGAAATTTGATTAATTATAATTGATGATTGTTTGTACAACATGCTAGGATTGAGTAGTAGTTATGATTAATGAATGATTAATTGATAATGAGGTGATTAAACCCTGATGAGTGATAAGTGACACGATTTGATTAAGTGAATGAACAGTAATTGATCTTGTAAGATCAATCGAGTTTGAGTATGATAATTAACCACAATGTTGCTTGGAAATGTATAATAAGATTGGTATGAATGAGATAAGTTAGGATTACTTTTACAACTATGATTATTTAATTGTTAATCGATGATGATTGCATTGTGTGATAATTAGGATGAGTCTGATGCATCATTTATTAGCGGGCGTTAGCTTTTAGATTTGATGTGTAGGTATAGAGTATGAGCTTGTCGCCTAGGCGCGATGACACGCTTGGAGCTTCTACCAGGTCCGTTAGGACTCTCTTCTATTTTACGCCCTTTCTATTATGTAATTGATTATGACATGCAGGACGAGTTAAGTGGCGTTTTATCGGATCCCACTTAACTCGGATCATTTAGCCGAATTGTTTTCTGGATTAATAACCCTCGAGGATGAGATCCCTCGAGAATGATTTCAAAAACAAGATCCACAGCAAGTTGCCTTTGGGCCTATTTTATAAATCCCTTCCCAGGCCTATATATATTTTTATCGAGTTTTCAGTGAGATCAGAGACGAAGAAATCGACTGCACGTACCATACAGAGGATGCCGTGACATTCAAAGCGGGCTCTGGATTAGTGCTAGCGGACTGTTCCATTCCTGAGGGATCCTGACAACTCCGTGTTTGAGTTCCTCACACCCGGAAAACGTAGAGGTTTACGGGTACTGTTTAGTATAGCGCATGTCATGACTTGTGGTTCAAAGGGTATTGATGGCGACTGCCTGAGAGTACTCGGCCTTCGTGCTCAAGACCAGGAGAAACATGGAGGTAAGGAGAGGGCTTGGGATTTGAGACCAGAAAATGAAGTAAGAAAATGCCGAGAGCAGCATCAACAGGAGCAGTTCAGTTTAGACAGTTCGGGATGTTACCGGGGTTGTAGCCTAGTGGCTCCTGAGTAGATGCCCTTAAGAGAGTTCACGAGGAGCATATGGATTTTTATTCCATCTGAGAGTTTGCTCTCGTAGCCAGCTTGTTATTAGTTATATTCTGGACCAGTAAGCTCGTTACTGACGGTTTTGTACTATATGTAGGTGACGACTATGAGATGGAATTGCCAGCCTGGACGGAGGAGCAATGAGGTCTTTCGCACGCACATATGTATTCGATGACTGAATGTTTAATATTCTGTTTATTCTTTTATTATATTTGAACTGATGTGAGGTAATGAAAAACATGACGGTATGATTGAATACTAAGTTATAATGACAGGATGTGAAACATGAATAGATGCACAGGTGGGCTGAGACCCAAGTTTTCAGAATGAGTTATAGTAGATGAGATGGTGTGAATAAAGCTATTGATATATACATATTTGTATGTTTGTATTTATATTATTCGGATAGGGTGGCCCTAACTGCACTTTAAGGGGAGACTCTGTCAGTCTTAATTTAGAATTTTATTTGAATTTATTGAAATCGTGGTTTCATATGAATTGAGTGTCAAGTCATTCATGTAGTAAGACGCCGAGATTGGATCCGTATGAGTTGGGTTCGGGTTAGCTGACCTAACCAGGGCCCGTAACATGCCTGTTCGGTTCACAAGCATGAAACGGATTTGGGGTATTACAAATAAAATATAATCGTGTAGAAAATCACGAAACAACATAATTAAATATGGAAGGGTGAAACCTTATTGAATTAAATAAATTACATATAAATAAATTAGTGATATCCTTAAATTAGGATAATAAAAATCAGTTAAAGAATATACCAATAATAGTAACTAATTATTGATTATAAATTAATAATTATTTTATTAATTATCAAGTGAGGATTATAATTGGGATAGTTAATTTAAAATGTAAAGAAGGACTTAAATAAATATATCACATGAATAATTAATTATATCACTGGAATTGTTTAAAATTAAATAATTAATGATGTTCAACATGACACATTTCATATTGTCAAAATATTGATAGTTATATTAGTCATATAGTTGCATACATTTTTCACATGAATAAAATTATACTCATGTATAATTTTATGTCCTCGTTCAGATCGCGGTCACGGGATTTCGTGCAAGCTACGAGGTCCGTATAATTACTAAAACATTGTATATTCCCTTTAGGCAGCCCTGGTCGACCTGAGCCCAGATTCGACCATCATGCACCGTGTGCAACTGGGGTCAAGGAATTGACTCAGTCCGACACAGGGCTGCACTTTTAAATGTACTTGTAAGACAAAATGGAGTCTATGACACGAGGCAACACCCGCGAAATAGAGAGTCTCTGTCACGGGCAGCACCCACGACACAAGGCAGCACCCGCGAAATAGGGAGTCTTTGTCGTGCGGTGGTAATCCAGAACTTAAAAAACCTACTCTGATGCTGAAATGGGATGTTAGGCAGACGGCTCATTATTCACTTGTGATACCGAGAGGGTTAGACAATGGCAAATATCGGTAACTACATGCCGTGGGCCACGTAGCGTGTGTGCGCACGCATGGGATTGTAGCAGGATGGGCGGCCACCCTCCCTGCATCATAAGAGCTCGACATAGGCTCACTTCACTAAAAAACTTTTGAAATAAGAATAGGGAGTATATTTGAAGTGTTTCCTTAATTATATGGCTTAGTGGTTTTATCAGTAATGCGGAATTGCCTCCGCAGGTGTTTAGGTACGAACATAGATTGAGAGCAGGGTTGGTTGATCTTTTTCCAACCATGGTTCGGAGAAAATGATAATGCATTGGATTTCCTTTTTATTTATTTAAGTTATAAATGTGGCTATGGGAAACGGTTCAAGACTGTGGGACAATTATTATTATGTCTTGTTTAAAACATAGTTTACTTTGAATGAGTTATACTTATGGCTTAATTTTTAAGTAACACCCGGCTAGATAGGCCCACACTATTATAAAAAATGTTAGGTGGTTATCGCACAAGTATGCATTAAACATAAAGAATACTATCTCTTTCCCAAGTGTTATCAATTATGCTCAAATCATATTCCTTAATAAACTCTAACCACCTTCTTTGCCTAAGTCACGGTGGGTAAAGATATATTCGAGGCTTTTATGATCTAAATAAAAACCTAATATTTTGCCCCATAGAGATAGTATCTCCATACTTTACGAGCAAAAACTACAGAACCCAACTCTAGGTCATGGGTAGATTAGTTTTTCTCATGCACTTTCACTTGTCTTGATGCATAAACTACCGCTTTGTCATTTTGCATAAGCGAAACCTCATAACCTTGGCGAGAAGCATCAACATATATGAGAAACCGTTCAATTCCTTGAGGCAAGATGAGAACAAGAGCAGTTGTCAAACATTCCTTTACTAGTATAAGAATCCTTAATCAATCTCCTAGAACTTGCCGCCATAGGTGGGTCCCACTAGGCCATGAGCCGTCGAGCATCC
>JAVDBV010050321.1:0-17548 GCA_032619315.1 Piper longum
CAAGAAGCTCGCGAGCAAGCTTGGCTCGTTTACACCCCTACTTAGAACCTGTTAACGAGCTTGCTTGTTACTATTCTCCAGTTCTGGCATCGACCAAAAGAGAGGTCGAATGGGGAAGGAGCTGGTCGGAGGAAAACACGGCCGTTCAAAGGACAAATTTTCTTATCATCAAAACTATCATTACAATTTGGGGTAACCGACAGCATGATTGTGAACCCAACTACAAACAAGCACACTACTAATGAAGCCCATCAAACCCAAAATTCTTCTATACCTCTTCCTCTCTCTGGTCATCCTTTGATGGCTTGTATGATTCATTTTCTCCATTCACCGCAATAATGGCAAACAATCTGAAGGACTAGATTTATAAAGTGAATTTATGTTCTAGAACATGATATTACCATTTTTCAATTTATGGTGGATTTTACGGTTTGTGTTTTATGTGCATGTTTAAATTATTGAATAGGCAAAAGTTTATAATTGGGGCAAGTCCACTTTCAGGTTGAGAAAAATAAGAAAAACAATACTTCACTGCCTACCGGGCATTGCCTGGATTGAGAAAACCCAAAAGTAATTGAGTTGTAATAGTTGATAGCCTGATTCACAAGGAGAAACGCAGGGAAATGGAAATAGGGGTAGAGCTTGCCACATTTTCTTACTGAAAACGTGCAAATCCAATTCAATCCGATTATATTTCACAAAACAGGGACAAACAAGGCGTGGCAGCCTCTCTGCCACAACCACAAAGATGCCGAGGTAGTAATTGATGGGTTAATATTAAATTTTTATTTATTAAATTAATTTTTAGATTAAAATAAATTTATAAAATATGTTATAAGTTCTTTCTCTTGAGCCCTTCTTAGGAGCCACCCAAATTTAGGGCCTATATGGCCTAATAATAATTAAGAGTCACCCAAGTTTGGGGCTTAGAACGCCTATAATAACTAGGGACTACCCAACTAGACGCCAATCCATCCCTTAATTTCTCCCCTCCTACCCCATCCCCCGATTTTTATTTGCTTGCTTTCTTCTCGACGTGTCGCTAGAAAAATTATCTAATGAAAATTCTATATATATTAGAAGAAATATGTACATGAATTTTAATTTTAATTAATTATTTTTGAAAAAAATGACTGAACCCTTCAATTTACGTTTAAATATGATTATTAGAAATAGTATCAAAGTCAAACCTAAAATTGTATTATATAATTTAGAGACTGTAATAGATAATAGGATTTAATTTGTCTAAATACAGGTTTAAATAATGTTCATAGATGAAAAAAAATTCTAAGATTAGTTTTTTTTAAGATGAGTAAATATATAAGGTCATACAACTAATTAGTTAGTCCCACACTTAATATTTATTCAAATAAAATCTATTATATTAGTAGAGATATATTTATGATCTTTAATTTTAATTAAATATTAAAAAAATAATTAAATTTATCAATTTGTAGCAATACGAGGTTGTTGCATGGTCGATCACGTACACGTCTTACAAGTTTAAAACAATTGAAGTGTGCAAGTTTAAAATAATTGATAGTTTTTGAAAAATCATTAGGTCCACCAAATTTGTACTAATAATGTTGTTGCATGGTTGACCTCTGCACGTCCGTGCTTTGAAAAAAAAGGAAGTGTAAAACAATTGACGTGAAAACCTTCCCCTGTTAAATCTGCCAACTTATTGAAGCGAACTAGCCCAGAAGCATGGAGGCATCTAAGATAATGAGCTACGGAAAATCGATACTGGTGCGGAGTGTTCAAGAGCTGGCCAAGGAAGGGATACAAGACGTCCGCAGTCGATATGTTCGTCCTGTTATCGAACTCCTCGCCGTCCCTGCTGATGCTTCTCTTCAATCCATCCCCGTTATTGACCTTGACAAATTGCTAGATGGGAGCTCAATGGATTCTGAACTCCAGAAACTGCATTCAGCTTGCCACGAATTTGGGGTTTCTTTCAGGCTGTTTCATTTTTATCTACCAAGCTTGAAATCCATTGGGAGATTAGTTGCGATGAGTTTGAATACTTATATATATTTTCCATAACCATTGAAGTTAACTTGCAGCTCATAAACCACGGAGTTAGCAACACTTAAATAGAGAAGATGAAGGGAGCTGTTATGGAATTCTTCAACCTTCCAATGGAGGAGAAGAAGAAATTCTGACAGAAGGACAACGAACTGGAGAGATTTGGACAGGCCTTTGTGGTTTCTGAGGAGCAAAAGCTTGACTGGCCAGACATGTTCTTCCTCACCGCCTTACCTTCCGCTCAAAGAAAACCTCATCTTTTCCCACATTTTCCACCATTTTTCAAGTACGCCAGCTCTAAATTAAACTTGCCAACCAATAAATTGGATATATTCTAAAGCCAATCTGCTTTACTCGATCATTGTCTTAAATCCGAACTACATTGCAGGACTGTGTTAGAAGAGTACGCTATGGAGCTAGAAAAGCTTGCAAAAACTGTCCTGGGGATCTTGGGTCAAGCTGTGAAGATGGGAAGCAGTTGTTTGATGGTGGGACACAGGCAATGAGAATGAATTACTACCCACCTTGCCCCCCGACGCAGTTGGGCTTACTCTCCTGCTTGAAATTAATGAGGTAGAAGGCTTGCAAATCAGGAAAGATGGTAATTGGATTTCTGTGAAAATCTTCCCAATGCCTTCGTCGTCAGCGTGGGAGACATCTTAGAGGTGCACCCTCTAATTCTTCTCTACTTCTCTACCATCTTGTTAAAACTCCAGAGCTACGAATATGCTTTCTTTATCCAATTTATTCGTCTAACACTCCCTTTACTAAATCATATAAAACATAAATTTTATAAATTTGTTTTTTTTTTTTTGAGTTTGGTTTGGTTACGATCACAACCAAAATTTAATACGGTGAAACTATTTATATTCTTATTACCGAAAACTGAAATGAAATTATTTCAAAAGCGAACTGAAATTTCTTCAGAAGCAAACTGAAATTGTAAATAGGTTTGGTTGGCTTTTCGATTTTAACTGAATTATGATCACCTCTAAGATGATTGAACTCGTCATCATACTTTAATTTGTGATTCTAGTATGGTGACCTTTTTTTCCTGGATGTCCTACTTGCGAACTTTTCTTTACACACAAGTATGTATATAATACAAACTCTATCAAAACTATTAGCATAGTGTGTTTGTAGAATAATTATTAAAATTTCCATTAAGCCAAAAATAATATTTGCTTGTGCGAAAAAAAAGGGAAAAACCTATCAAACCCATCTCTTTCCCTTTTCCTTTCAACGCAATTTTCAGGGCATGAAATTTCATAGGTAATGTCTGATATAAGGACCACGTCCAGATGTCTCTTACCTCCTGGTGAGCGATAATTGCTTTCTGCCAAGGCCAGCAATCAAAAACTCTAGTTGAATAGTTGACAAAGGATTATGAAATATGCATTGTCTGAATATTATTTGTGGTGACTTCTGTTGTCTTGTTTTTTATTAACAGCTGGGCCGTGTTCGTCAATGACTTTCCTCTCGAACACCACAGCTTGTATCTTCATAGGGTTCGCTCCTTTCGCACAAAGCAAATTGTTTGTCTTTTTGCTTCTACCATGTAAAAATCTTACATGCAACCTTGAATATGGGGGGCGGTGGGAATCCAGTATGCAATTGGTGAGGAATTACACCAGTGTATATACGCAAATACCTTACCTAAAGCCAACCAATTTCAAACTAGTGGGCTTTGATATTTTACAGTACAACCTGCAGTTACATTGTTTTATGAATTGGCCTGATGGATCTGAAGTTGTAGTTCATTATACACTTGCAAATGTTGATTTGGGTATGTTTAAAACTTGGATTTGCTTCGTAAAAGATAACAATAAAGTTGGACTCAAATCGATTAAACTAAATACAGCAAACCGACCACTATTCTGGAACCCCATGGATTCTGAACTCCAGATACTCAGCTTGCCCTCATGAGACCAAGCATTTCCTTATAAAAACAATCTTCGCAGTTTTTACTCTGGTTTTCCATTATCCTAATGTAAGTAGTGGAAAAAATATAAAAATATTTCGGGCCTAGAGAATCAATCTACAAGAAGGAAATGGAAAGAACAACCGCAGCAGCTGCCAAAGCAAAAGCGGATCTACCGAGCATAAAATCCATTGGGAGGTTATTAGTTGTGGTGCATTTGAAAACTTTTCCATAACCATTGATGGTTCTTGAAGCTCACAAACCACAGAGTTAGCAACACATTAATAGAGACGATGCAGGGAACTGTCATGGGGTTCTTCAAACTTCCCACGGAAGAGGAAAAGAAAAACTGGAAGACTGACAAAGGAGTGGAGGCCTTTGTGCAAGCATTCGTGATGTCTGAGGAGCAAAAGCATGACTGGGCAGACCCTTTCTTCCTCGCCACTTTACCTCTCAAAGTGATGCAGGAGCTAACGTGCTAGATTTAGTTTTTCTTTTCATTTTGTTGTAATAATGCATTAATTTTAATTGCCTTCTTTATGGGTTTTTTTACATCAAGTTTTACCTTGTAAGGATTTCTTCTTATCTAAAATAATTGTGCTCCTCGGGTTATTAGCGATATTATAAAATGTATAGCATCAGATGAATAGAATTGTCTTCATACTTGATTATCTTCCCCCTTCGACTATTTGTCTTGATTTCTAGCCAGTCTAATTCTTCCCTTACATTTGTTTCCCCCTAGTTATCCTATATAGAATTGGTCATTAGACCCAAAGATAAATAATCTTGTAGTTTTTATCATCCACCATTTCTAGGAAAAAGCCATCGTCTCCTCCTTCAACCATTTTTGGATGAAATTTGACCACCAATAAATTAGACACAAGTTAAAGCCAAACTGCTTTTCTCCAACATTGTCTTAAATCCACATTCAATTGCTAAAAAGTGTAGGAAGAACTTGCAAAAACTGAACCGGGGCTGTTGGGGCAAGCTCTGAAGATTGATTTGAACCAAAAGAGATGTAAAAACTCACCCAAGGAGAGATTGTCTGTGACAATATTGAATCAGACAATGACTATGGTAAACGAGCAAATGCCTGCTCAATTTAAGGTGACAACAAAATAATATTTCCTTGATCACTCTACCCAGGAACTTAATGAAAAATCTTACCTGGACTCTGAGGATATTGGTATGGCATCACACCATTGCCTCCGTACCCTCCTACTTTCTTGTAGTTGTAGGTCATGTCAAGTCATTTCTAAGTACCTCCTTAATAAGCATTTGAATTCTCTTATCTGTATGGGTGAACGGTTTCTCATTTTTCTTGCTTCCAAGTTTCTTAATCCTGCTTGTTAAGTCTTTATGACCATGATTTTGTCTACCCCAGTCACGAAAGAGTTGGAAATCAACAGAAACACAGACAGTAAAGTATTAAAGCAAATACAAGATTCGTAGTCGCAGAAGGAACAAAATTTAGGCCCTTTTTTCAAGAAACAACAAATGAAAGTTTTGTAATGAAAGAAAAAACCGCATGTCCTAATTTCCATCAAGAGGATGCAAGAACATGCGTACTAGGAACAAGCGAATTACTGTTTATTACATCTAATCTAAACAAAAGATTGAAAAGATAAGAAAAAGGTGATCCATTCAATCACTAATGGTAAACCACAGCGAAGACATTCTAAATGACACCACACTGAAGCAGGGACACACAGATTACAAATGATAAACGTCAGTAGATAACTTGATTCTTTCCTGTTTTTATAATTTCTGCATATATTAATAGTTCACAATAAGATTTTTAAAAGCTACCACGAGCAGAATAAGCCTACATTAACATGCTAATGCTCTCTACTCCGACACCCAAGAAGAAAAGTTATGAACACCATTTAACGCCTATAGTTTAACTAAATTGATTTTACTAGCATTTAGCTCAAGGATAGATGTAAACACATATTCAGCCAAATACAATCATAAAAGAATAAAAAACCAAAATGCAACCCAAGAAAATGTCAGGATCCAGTTGTATCCAATATACTTCGAAAGGCTGGATCAAGATTGAAAATGCTTGATACCTAAATGCGGACCTATGGCTTCATTCCCTCTCCCAACAAGCGGGCCTCACTTCAATCAACTACATCATTACATGATGCATACGGGTATCTCTTCGATCCAGCAAAGCTGTGCTGATCATAGGAGCACAGGAGAGACCAGCAATTAATTTTCCTGCCTACAAGAAGGAAAAACCATGTAATGAACCTGAATGTGATCAATTAATTACACAAAGCAATTTTGCTTTCAGCGAAGGCAACATGCCCTGTGACAGAATGTTTAAACAAAAAAAAATTGATTAATAAAGAATAATCAGAACCATAGAAAGCCAATTAACAAATAAGGCATAAAAGGAAAGATTGGACATTTGATTTTTATCTCTCAATGAGTAACTTATACAGTTGCTCCATTACAGAACTTCACCCGCAAGGTCAAAAGAACTTCATGGCAGGATTGAATAATTATCAATTTAAAAACTAACAATAGACCAATATTGCACAACCAGAAAGTCATGATAACAACAAATAAATGCAGAATTAATTACAAGCCATGTGGTATGCAGTAAACAAGATGCAAGTTCTCATATCCTCCCGAAAGAGAGCGCACAATGACCCATGCAAACCAAAAAAAATCAATCACTACCAAATTTAAATCTTTCAGTAGGTATAGAAGTGTCCAAGTAGTAAACCTTTCTCATATTGTCAATAGGTTAGCATTGCATTCGCCCTATTCCGATGTTTTTTTTTTTCCAATCACCTCAATGAAAACAACATATATGATCTGTATTTTACCAGGTCTTTCGAAGACAAAAATCATCGCTCTAAAATTAATGTAGTAAAACGACCAAATACTGAAGACAAGATTTCAACGAGTTTCTTTTTAAAAAAATTTGGATATTCACAAAATGTTTGGAGAACCCATCAACAACCACACTGCGGATATAAGATACCATGTACCAACCAATGAAAGCTCGTCCATTTAACCAAAAATTAAACCACTCCCTCAAGATATCATGTACAGACCAATAAACGCTGGCAATGCACCGAACAGAGAAGGGTCAGCAATGGACAACATTTCAGTTTTTAATTCGTTCTTAAAAAAGGATGCGACGAACAATACCAGATTCACCGTGAAATCGATTCCCGGTTTTATCATCACAGTGTTGCAGCACAGCAAGCCAGTAGTGTATTCCGATAAAGCCGAGACACCAAAAACGCACACCACCCTTCGTCGACAAGCCACATTCCATCACACCCCAACAGACAACCCAGCCACCAAGCAAACTCCTTCGAACAGAAAGGGACCGGCGTAACCAATTGCAACCCAATACAAAACCAAACACCCCACGAGGGCTCCAACACACCAAACATTTCAAAACTCTTATCACATAACAAAAAGTCCTCGCCTTTCCACCATATCAACACAAACCCTAGTCACCAAACCAAAGAAAGCTCCCACATTTCCCCCATTCAAACCGAGACAAACACAAGCGCCAAGCCAAGCAAGACTAAAACCCAAAACAAAAAAGCGCGCACAAGTTGCAGGGGGGACTCACCAGGCACGGGCAAATGGAGGACAAAGCCGCCCCCCCTCCGAGCAAAGGGCACAGCCCACAAAGCAGGAACGGCGAAGAACATGGCCACACCCCCAACAAGCAAGAACAAAGATTGAACCAAACCTCGACCACCACCAAGAGCTGCTGGGTACTTGTTGCAAAAGAGGGATTGCGCATCGGATTGGTATTTGGGGAGGGAGGGGAAGGGGGAGGTGGGGAAAGACAAAGGGCGCGAATCCAGAGAGGGAGAAGGAGCCGAAAATGCACCTCTTTTCCGGTTGATTGATGATTGATCATCTCATTTTGGGTTCGGACCTTTTTTTTTTTTCTGGCGGTTTGTGTGCATTCGAATGGCTTTGGGGCTTGGTTGAGGGATTGTCTGGTTGGGAGGGGAACATTCACTTGCCTCTGATGTGAACTCTATCAGACGGCCATTAATTTGTTAATGCTAGTATGCTAATTGGCAGTACTTACTTTTATTATGGTAAAATTAGCATGCACTTTGTTAGATGAACCATCTAATTTATAAGTTGTGGTTTTAGTTAAAAATTAATTTTATTTAAATGAATACTAAGTATTCTAGTTGTATTAATTTACATTGCAGGTGTTTTTCTCTACTCCCTGTGATACTGGCGGGTTGGATCCATTTTGCTTTGTTCGGTGCCTTTTGATCTGCAATCCCTCTAATCTCTATGTGCATAGGGTGCTCTTGATCAAATATGTTGAGTGCGAATGTTTTTTTGAAGTGATTGGATCTTTGATGGAGAGCGAGGACGAATAGTTTATACATTGATGGGATCAACTCTTTGTAAGTGTCACATCCCCCAAAGAACGAACAGCACGAAATAGATAAAAAAATGTTAGGGAATAATACCCCATATATATCAACCTGGTCATCAGTAAGTTAAAAATTAGAATCTCGTTTGAACTCCCCAAAATACAAAACGAGCTAATGGCCACCCGTTACTGTTACTAATTATCTTCTTAATTAAAAAATGAGAGCAGTTAATTAACCTCAATTTAGCCAAGTGTTTTTACATGCAAACTTCTTGTCAATGTCGACACCAGCAGACAGCTCGATCAGATTTTTCTGTGGGATTTCTGCGCATATAGTGGAATTAATGATCCGGTTTGCAGCTGCCAGCTTAATTGCGTTTAAACTCTGCCTACTCAGCTCCGAAAGAAGATGACGTTTCTGAGGGAACATTTAGCTGCTGATTTGATTGGCAACAGAGCTGTGGCGTGGGGTGTGTGTGCGCATCGGCCGACGCCTGCGGGCAGTGATTTGCCGTTCAAAGAACAGCATCTTCTTTAGCAGGAAACTAGGAAAAGATTGAGAGAACGAAGCCAGAAAAAGATGAGAGGAAGTGATCTTTTTTGACTGTTGGATCACCCTCTAGCCTTAGATCCCCACGACAGAATCCTTAGCTCAAGGGACAGTTACTGGAATAAGATCTTCTTTGAACCTTTTGTCTGCTTGAGCCTAAGTTCCTCTTTGACTTAGCCCCTTTGCCCTTTATTCCTTTGTGTTTCTTTCTTTGGCATGATGATCACGTCTCATCACTAACAATGATTCTAGTTTTCCATCAAATGCAATTAGATAATATGGATTAAACCGATCCACTGCAAAACCAATAAAAGAAAGTTACCCAGAACTTTTGTCCCTAGCTTGTTGAACTTTTCTTTCAGAGATCTAACGAACTTTTACATTATCATTATAGCTAGTTTTTTCTTTCTTCCGCTTCAAGGCGAAAATGTCTTCACTAGCATGGTCAGCGTGCACTGTCTGAAATATATTAGCCTGATCAGAAATGAGAATCAATCATGTTCATTACCTGAGCTATGCAACGAGATTGCACTCACAAATATTACAATTTGGATTACAACTACGTAATTTACATTTGCTTGAGACGAACTTCTGGTTATTTTTCTCATTTGTAAGCATGGTTCAAAGAAGGTACTTTTCACCTTAGTACCACTGCATCACATTGATGCCATTGAAGTTTCAAATGAACATTTCACGAGTTCTAACAATGTACACTGTACGTATAATATACAATTATCCCTCCAACTTCTAATGAACAATAAAGATCATTGAACGCTCCCTATTTTCTTACAAGGCACAGATAGAAACGGTATTCCAATGGTATGTATAAGTGGAAAAAAACAAGAAAAGATACCCCCTAACATTGACAAGGATCTCCACCAAACAAAAGAAATGAAAACACAACTGTGAAAGAGAAGTAGAAAGTGATACCAAATATTATAGTTAACATTCAAAAAGAAAAGATTGGTATGCTAGCTCAAAATGTCAAACATGGACAAAGTGCTCTGCTTTAGTCTTTAAAATAACCATCAATTATAAACATAAGCGAAGTCCTCCTCCATAAGATTGGAATAACATTCACCTTCATGCAAACCTTTGCACAACCTTATATGCTAGGAACAAGCCATAGGCAGTCTCTTCACAAATCTACACAAACCGCGAACAAAATGTTGGCTAAGATATGGACAACAGTCTGCATCTTCACGTTGAAGCATAGAGCTGTAATGAAATAAAGGAAGAATCAAGGTCATTATTTAAAACTTCTCCACGAGTTGTGCTGAGTATTTCTTCGTGACTAATGTTAAGTACTTACTCACGACTTGCCCTCAAGTAAAAAAAGGCAACTTATAGAATTGGCAAAGCCAAAGGTCCACCTAATACCACCAATAAATGACAATAGTATTACCAATTCACATAAAATCTTCTTTTTCTTCCACATCAACACAAAGAGAGGCCTGGGGCCATGGATCCTAATATATGATCCATGTAATTGTAACACGGCCGGATGCTCTTCTTGACACTAACCCTCCATTACCTAGACTTGGGATCAATAGTACTCGTATGTTGTCCCAGTTGCAATTTCACGTAGAAAAAAATAATAAAATTCAGGTCATATAAAACAAAATATTAACAATTAAAAGAAACCAATTTGTCATCGCACAAATATTTGAATTGCCCTCACAGGACAAAAGATCTACTAAATGCAAGTTAGCATGCTCATGAAGGATATGCCACAAACACTCCAGAAGTACCACCACCAAATTTCATTGTCACACCAGTCTCTCAAAAATAAAAAAAGGAGCTCGATTATGTACACAATTTAAACTTAAGTAATCAATAAAGCTAATTCGCTGTGCACAAAATTATACGACTCATAAAAAACAGTACATTTAGAAAAACCTCTACCAGCTACCTAGTCTTCTTCATCAAAGAAACTTCAAGAGGTTGTTACAAATGTTAATGGCACAATCCAAGTTAATAAATAGAGGGAAACAATAACCTCCCAGACAAATAAGCAAATTTCAACCTTGCATGGTTGCTAAATGGCTCACATCTTGTATCATTAGATCTCATTCCAATTTCAATTCACAATTCTTCATTACCGACGAAATAAGGTTTCTGACAACCTTGAATCTACAGAAGACACCAAGATTGTGATTATAAGTCCAGTATTGTTTTCAGCAAATAAGAAATCAGGATGAATCAGACGCAATAATATGATGATAGAACCAAGGTGTAGCTTTCAGTAGTTGAGAACTTGCCATAAAAATAAGAGTTTGGAGAGTTGGGGGTGACAAGAAGAGTTGAAAAGACTAGCCTTTCTTTGAATCATAATTTCGAATAGAAGTATTCTACCAGAAAAATGAGAGACAACAGCCAGTCAACAAATAATGGCAATTACATTATCTTTAATCATCTTCTAATTCTAGAATCAACAATCTGCTTATGCTTCCATGAAATTACCTTAATCATTGGCAATAACTATTTCCAATAAGTATTTAAGCACAAAGTCAAAAGCAAAAAACTAATAAAGTAAAATAAATGGAAAATGTTTCGATAAGGTATTTGCAGCCACAAAATAATAAGAGATCAGTAGAATTATCACATGGAGTTAATATTTCACGCATATATAAAACAAAAGCTAATTAACCAGGAAACTAACTCCATACAAATGGTATTGGGCAGGCAATTAATGGCAACCGAAGGTGGTCTTAACTAATGTATCTGAAAGGCTTATTCCTTACTCTAATTAGTAGACTGGTCCCTGACAAAACCAAATGATAAAAAACAGCAACACAAACCATATTTGATAAAATAGATCAGCTTCAAGAACACAAATTAAGCTTACAAATATGAAAGCAGACCTGAATCAAAAGATAAAAACCAATCTTGATTGAAGTTGGATGAAGGTCTAGTTAACATAGATCAACGAACTAATGCGACGACAGCAAATCGTATTTGCATCTTACAAAAAATTACCATTAGTTGGCGCCCCCAAAAAGCTCGAAAAGCCCACAACAGCCCTTCCACGAAGTAGGTCTCACCGGTAATGGAGCCGAACCTTCTAATTCCTGACACAACCAAGCTTCCTGTTTAAAGCAAACCATATGAACTCAATCAATTTTCATATGAAGAAGTACTACATGCCTGGTTTTCCCTCGTCTCGCGAATCTCAACCTCTTCATGACCAACAACTTCCACAAGTGTTTCGCTTGACGGAGCAGTCTTTGCAACCACAGACTCCACCACCAAGTCAGATTCAACAACCGGTGGCGCTGCTTCTACCACCGACACCTCTTCTACCACTGGAACAACACGGCCAGATGAATTCTCATCCACAAATGAATAAACTTTCTCCTCGATTCGATCAACAGACAACCCGGGCGACGCTTCGATTCCGACATCATGCACCCTACCATCACCAACGCCGACATCTGATTTCTCATCAGCAGGAGCCGACACCGGACTCGGATCAGGCACCGGAACGTCAACCGGCGGCTGCTCTTCGTCGGAAGAGCTATCCGACGACGAATCACTGCTTCCGCTGCCACTCTTCACCTCCTTCCCCTTGCGAGCAACCTCCACCTCCGCCCCAGAATGATATGCGCCGTCGACCTCCACCGGCGCCGATCCCGCCGCCGATCGGGCCGACTCATCCATGCCACCCGCAACACCTACCTCCTCCTTCCCTTCGCCATTACCTCACCCACATAAAAATAGCAAAAGCATGAATTTACCACACAGCAACAAGAAAAAAAACAACCAACCATGTAAATAGAAAAATGAAAAAGTAAAAGAGAAGGGAAAATGGTGGGCACCATGGGAGGTGGTGTGATCTGTACCAGTATTACCAAGCTGCTCCTTTTTCTTCTTCTCCGCCTTCCTCTTTTTCGCACCCTTAGGCATTGTTCCCGACCGAAGACCAAGTTTCGAATAGTACTCCAATCTTGTCCAAACAATCCCAAACTTGGAGTTTCTGAATTTGTTGAGTTCAAACAGGAGTGTTCTAAAAACTCGATTTTGAGATGCGAGTGTTTGGGAGGAGGGAGGGGGGAAGAAGAAGGGGGGGCCAAGATGCGAGGGTAAATCGGGGAAAGCGAGAAAGATGGGCGGCGAGAATCTAGCGGGCAGGGTGCGAAACGCGAATGCCATGAAATGTAGATTCGGTGTCACCCGTGGGATGAGAATTATTGGCCAGTGTGGGCCCGCAACGCCTCGTGTACACACTTGGTCTTAATTGATAAAATTTGAGTTTAATTGATGGAGTGTGCGAGAGAGGGGAAACGAAAACTTGTAGTGAAAATTGAATTGTCTCTGAAAATAGGGCCCGGCGTTTAAAGGGTTTTCCTTTTTATTTTTATTTTATGATTTTGAGGTTTTTAAGTAAATGCAATGGGTGCTGTGTGTGGTGTTAAAAAAATATAATGATTGTTGTGCTTTGGTTAATGGGTCATGACTAATTTATTGGCTGTCCGGATACTTAGCGTTCGGGGGGAAAATTTTATCTCTTAAAGTTTGGGAGAAAAATTTTGTCTTAAATCGACCCTCTGCAACCATGTGGGCTCTTTATATGTTGTTCCAAACTCCGAGGATATACGGGTGATTTGGTTCCTCTACATCAAGTCATACGTTCTTATTTGGAGCAATTTCTGATGTAAAATATATGACATGTACAATACTAAAAACAGAGTATTTTAAATTATATTTATGTAATTCATGTTTTTTTGTGAACGAGTTTGCTTCAAAACACACCTCCCTCTTCTCGTTGTGTCACGCGGCCATGCTTAACCTAGCGACGACAATATATTTCATATATGAGCTGTACCTAGTGAAAATACTCATTACATAGATAAGGTACTGTGGAGACCGTGGATGAGTTTGTTGTAGATATATATGAAGCACGTAGGAGCAAAAGAGCGATTTGGCCTAAAACGGTGAGTTGTGGTCATTGTTTGGAGAGTATAACTAACCTTGCACGAGTATTAATATATAATCAGAAGCATGGAACAATAGAGGTACCATTGGGGTATAGCAAGGTCTCTTTACTTCGAGCATGGTAGGAGAGTATGGTGGACCTTGCCGGACTTGGAGAAGTGTCGGTAAACCTTGAGTAAGCTTGCTTTGGACTACGAAGACGATGATTAAAGGCTTCGGCAACTTCCCGTAAAGAGTTTGGGAATTTACTTGGGGTGACTACCTAACTTGCCCGAGAAACTTGCCTGCGAGTTGCTGCTGGCAAGGTACCTGTCCGTTACCCAAAATATGAATGGAAGAATTTCTTGATGAAGAAGAAACACACGTGTTCATGGAAGTAAGGAGATGCTAGAGGTAGCATATCTTGGTGGGCAAACCCCTATATAGTGAGTTGTGACACTTTACGCCACTAGAGCGAGTTTAGATACCACAACTAGGAAGTAGCGAAAGTTTCCTCCGTTATATAAGGACAGGGGTGGTCTCTCAATGGGTGGCGGCAGAAGGTGCCAACTTCCTACTCACTCAATGGGTTCCAAATATGATGTGGACCATGAGTGGGGGTTTTGGCTAGCTTTGTTGGTTAGAGGACCTTCATAGTTCTTCGTGCCTGTTTGGTGTCAAATACGAGTGGTGTTGGCGGGCATCATTGGCCAAAACTTTAGTGGTTGGGGTTACACCTACAATACTAAGAAGGTGAACCGCTATATTTTAGGCCCTTGTCAAGCATAGGTGTGTTTCCTACTGAAAAATTGGTTGGGCGAAGACTAGACCACGATCTACCAAGTTCATGGACACTTGTTAGCCAATTGAGATAAGCGGAATTTGCCCATGTCGGATCGATACTGATGTTGGAAAACTAAGTGACGCTTGTAAATTCTTCATGTTGCAGAGGCACATGAGATTCATGGTGGTAATGGAAGGGGTCATTACTGGTCGACTAGTGGGTGGTGCACTACCGTGCTTTGCTTGTGTCTTGCGAGGCAGGCTTTGCGGGACCTTTGAGTAATGGTGTTTGGCTAAGGTAGCCTTGCACTCTGGTAGTGCATTGTGGACACTGAGAACGATTAGATGCATAACGAATGAACTAAATACATGAAGCCCTGTGTTGGATGCCTATTCTTCCGTTGCAATACTATCAAGTTTATGTGTATTGATCGTGATCGAAGTTAAGGAGCAGCCTATTGTGCCAATCCAATAGGAAGGCTAGCCTTGCACTCTGCATGACGGGTTTGACCTTAGCCAATTTGCTCGCGTGATAGTTGGGACACACTTCCTTGACATACCTAAATCTCCTCCTTTGCACCTCTATTGTCATCACAATAGAATTTTGTATCATTGATAACCGATATCGGTTTTGGAGATATGATATGATATGATACATATTTGATACATTCGGTACCTCTCAAAATAATTATTTTATTCTTTTTTGACCATTTTTTAGGTTTATAAAATTAAAAAAAAACTTAGTCTACTAAAAAAATGATCAAATGTGTCATCTGCATTTTTTTTAGTTCATTTTAGGTGAATTTTATTGTTCTTTTATAATTTAAATTATAAAAATAAAATTAATGATATCCTTCCTCTTTGTATTATATTTTTTGTTTTCTTTATTTTAAATTGACTTTTATTAATCCTTTTAATATTTGTACATTTTATGTAGTTTTTTTAATGTTTTATAAGATGTATAATAATCATTTTTTAAAAGATATTGCTTCTTAATTTTGCTCTAGGTATGATTAGACACTCTATATTTATATTAGTACAACGAAAATGATGTTTATTGTCATTAAATTTAACAAAATAATTATTATCATGTTATTATAAAATAATTTTAATTTTATATGTGGGATGTATGGAAACTATTAATCCAATCATCAATTATAAAATTTATATAAATATTTAAACGGAAAAATTAAATTTATATTAATATTTTATTTAATATATTTAATAAAATATTATTTTTTATATATATTATTGATTCACTTCAAGCCAACACGTACTAGTCCAATTAAACCGGGTTTCCAGTTTATATTGGATTTTCAAGTGTTCATAAGTATTTGAAAAAGGATAGGCTCTAAACGCTCGAAATTTTGCACAAAATTCTAATAAGATGATTCAAATTATAAAATTGGTGGTGGCCAGATTTAGTAACTGACTGCTAATGCAAATTGATTAGTTGCTTAAATCTAAATATGTAACCATTAAATTACAAGCATTGAAAAAAATAAATTACATGCGTTAATTGATTTATTTTCCTTGTGGTTATAGATTTGGTCAGCTCTCTGGGATCAGCTCGTCATCAACATTGAGCCTAGGTATAGGCATGGTTACTGCTCTAAGCCAAGCTCAAGTTCAAGCTCGATTAGTTGAAACCATATTCAAGCTTGGCTTGGCTTGTAGGCTAGTCTTCTTCCAGTCATCCTTGATCCAAGCGAGCTTGGCTTTCCTTGGATGCCAAAAAAAGATACCATCCATGCCTAAGGGAGAAAGGTGGTGTTATTAATTATTTTTTTTCATGCCCTCTAATAATAATTTTTTATTCTTTTAGTTGATAGAAATCAATAAATACCAGCACACCATCTACACTGTACAGAAGGAAGGATGGGGATTTTTTTTTCTTTTTAATGGGCTTGTGGGTTGGGATTGGGCTTGAACATGGTCTTGGACTGGGATTGGGATCGGATCACTTGGGCTTGGATTTGCCGTCAATCCCGAGCTCTAAACTAGTTGAGGTGGGCTTGGCTCGGAAGCCACCTATTCCAGGCTCGGCTCAAGATCGTCTAAATACAAGCCGAACTCGAGTGTTTTTTTGCAGATTCAACTAATCAAGAATGCAACCAAAAAAAAAAATCACACTATCGTAGTTTTGTTTCCTCTTTCAATCAAAATGTTTTCTTTTCAATTGTAATTTATGTTTCAAATATCAAAATATTATAATTTATTTATTATTTAATTATGAGAGTTACTAATAAAATTATTGTCTATTTCTATTGCTCGTTTATATTTTGTCTATTTATATCAATTAGTTGGGCAGGTGAGCATATCTCAAAAATATCTTAAAAATGTCCAATTAACTGTAGTGTAACATTTTTTAAATTAATTTAATTCAAATCATCTTAATTCATGAAGTTTGAAGGATATAATAGAAACAAATTGTAAAACCCTAGCTTCGGGTTAAGGTTTCACCTGCTTGTTACTTTGCCCAGTTCGGGGTAATTTCGAGTTAGCCTTGGGCCGGTTCGAGTTAGTTTAGTTTTCAAACCATGAGTATGAGCTTAAATAATCGTATACACATATTATAGAGGTTGTGTATGCTCAATATGTAAATGATAGTTTCAGTTATGCTTTGTGTATTTGAGGTATACAAATGTCTACTTGTATTAGCTTCGGATTTTATGGCCAAATTTAGGTCGTTGTAGTGTTTAGTATTAATTTGTATTTTTTAGGGTACCTCTTTCACATACATCTCAGGGATTTTAGATTACCGAATTACCCCTATGGCGCAGTTGATTTGTGTCTCAGTTATTCATCTGATTGAGTTAAGGGTTTTGAAGCTCATTTAGATTCTTTCTTCGATTTTCATCTATAGAGTCTTCGTTAGACTTCGAGTTAATTTTAACTTTTGTCGGTCTCGACCCGAGCTTTCTGCCCATATATATATATATATATATATAGACAGAAAGCTCGGGTCGAG
>JAVDBV010050322.1:0-21011 GCA_032619315.1 Piper longum
TTACAAAAACTATATTATTATATTATTTTATCGAGTTGAGTTCAAGTCAAGCTACGAGTCGAATCCTAGTTATAACCGAGTCGAGTCGAGTCGAACACGGCCTTGCTCAAGCTCAGCTCGTAGGATTCAAGTTCGAGTTTGAGTATTTAAATATCGAGTTTCGAGTCGAGTCAAACCGAGCCGAATGCCAAATGCTCACGAGCTGGCTCATTTAATTAGCAGCCCCGTCTTTGGTTGCATACTATGATTATGAGCTATTTCAAATGGATGTAAAAACAACATTTTTGAATGGATATTTGGATGAAGGCATGTACATGGAACCCTTGGGAATCATTGAGAAGATAATGAGAATAAAGTTTGCAAATTATAAAAATTAATTAATGGCTTAAAGCAAGCTTTCGACAGTGGAAACATGATAGTCCAAAAATATTGTTTCTCTTAGAATCCTGAAGACTATTGTGTGTACGTTAAAACAATGGGAGCTAAGATTGTAATTTTAGTTCTCTACATGGATGATATTCTTTTAGGTGGAAATGATGTAACTTTCCTTGTAAGAATATTTATTTAACACTTTTGAGATGAAAGACATTGGAGATACACCGTACATTCTTGAAATCAAGATAATAAGAGATCGAGCTTTGAGAAAATTGAGTTTATCTCTATAAACCTATATTTATGCAATGTTAAGCAGGAAGAAATTAAGTAATACAAATTGTCCATCATCTTCATCTAACAAACTTGATGAAATAAAATTTACTTTTGTTGTGGTTGTGTGAAGCCGTATGTGTGCTTTAATGCATAGAAAACCTGTAACTGCATCTCCTGTCGATAATTTGATGAGATTTCAATCTAATCTGAGTAATGAACATTAGGAAGCTATAAAACAAATGTTTAGGTACTTGAAGAGAACCAGGTCATTCAGCTTAACATATCATACATTTGAATTGGAACTGGTTAGCTATTCGAATTCAGATTATGAGGGGTGTTGTTACACGAATTACATAAGGTAGATGGTTGTTAAGGAGCAAGCAGAGCTAGCGGAGCTTTTTGAATTTAGGCAAAGTCTTTTGAATTATAATTGGGTAGTGTACGGGTAATCGGGTAGACTCAATGGTATCAATTGTGTATAAAAGGGAGGGAAATGAAGTTTATGGCATGTTGATGTTGTTTTTGAATTGTTGTGTAAATTTTATATTGTCTCTTTCTCTGCAATCTTCACAATTCATTGATTGATTGAAGCTTGGAGCGGAAGATCGATTCGATCATGGGAGGAAAGAAACTTCTTTCCTCCAATATACCAGTCGATCCCCACCTTCCAGCCGATGCTGGTAACAAAGTGGTATCAGAGCCATTGGGTGTTGAAGCTAGGATCGGTAAAATGGAACAACAAATGGTGAAGATGGGAGTTGAGACAGCCGCTAACTGAGAGACTGGTGTAGAAAAGATCGCCGGAATAGTGGCTGCTCTGGTAGTGATCGAAGAATAGTTGAAGATTTTGGTTGCAGACAAGGCTTCTTCTTCAAAATTGGAGCAACAAAGGTCAAGATCTAAATTGGTAATAGATCAGAGCAAGATTGAGAACGATCAATTAAGAGATTGGTCACTAGAAAGGTCTAAGCATGATCAAGACTCTCATCAAATTTGGGGAGAAAAAAGTAGAGGTAAGAGGAATCTTACTGAAACTACACATTCTAAATTCTTGCAACAAATTAGGTTGAATTTTCCTAGGTTCTATGGTTCGAAAGATCCTAGATTCTGGTTGATGAGAGCAGAACGTTCTTTTTAAGTGTCATAGTATAGCTTATGAGGATCAAGTAACCATTGCTACCTTCCATTTGTAAGGACATGCTCAGGTCTGGTATCAGATCTTGTGAGAGGAAGAAGGTGAATTGACTTGGGATCAATTTAGGATCAAATTCTTGTTAGGTTTGTTCCTTCTCCTTTTGATGATGACATAGGGGAATTGATTAAATTGTAGTAGCTAGGAAGTGTTTTAGAATATCATATTCAGCTTGAAACCCTACTTAGCAAGATGAAGGGAATTCCAAGAGATCAATTAGATTCCTATTTTGTGAGTGGATTACAAGAAGATATTAAGTATAATGTTCATTAAAGGAACCTCAATTGTTCATCAAGCTATTTCATATGCCAAGAAATATGAGCAGAGGTTAGAATCGAGGAAGAAAAAATAGTCAATGTCAGAAAGAAGACTGTACTATAATTCTAACAACTATGGGGAAGGCGAGAGCAATAGCAAAATGACATGGACTTCAAAAAATGATGGAGAAAAGGACATTACCTCCAAGCTGAAGTCATCTCAAAAAGTTCCTGACAGCAAGAGACTGACGCCAACAGAAATCTGAGAAAGAAGAGCAAAAAGACTTTGTTTCAGCTGTAATGAAAAATATGAGAGTGGACATAAATGTCGAAGATTTTTCTAATAGATTGTGGTGAGTAAGAAGAAGTGAAGGAAAATCAAGAAGACAGTGAGAGTGAGGATACTGAGGAGGAACCTAAGATATCATTGAGAGCAATTAATGGAGTAATATCTGCTGGAACTATGCGAGTTGTAGGCCAGATCAAAAATGGAAAAGTTATATAGTGTTAATTGACACTGGAAGCACACACAACTTCATGAGTCAAGATGTAGTAGAGCACTTACAAATTCTAATTGTGACAACATGAAATGTTCATGTGAAAGTAGCAAGTGGAGAACACATTAGGAGATTGTGAATCTATGTTGTTAACACTACAAGGACATAAATTCAATGGGAACTTTTAAATTTTGCCTCTCAATGATTATGATATTGTGTTGGGAACTAAATGGTTGTCTACTTTGGGATTAGTTAATTGGAATTTTAGAAGATGCAAATGAGATTTCGGTAGAGGGATCAAGATGTCATATTACAAAGATTGAAAACATCGTCTTCCTCTTTGATTTCTGGAAAAAAATTATGTAAGCATGTTTAGATGAATGAAGTGACAACTCTCTTTCAATTACCGGTGCCTGTGTAGAACTATCTAGATCTTGAGCTGCATGATTTCCAACTTATTGAACTTAACAAGTTGTTGGAAAAATTCAAGTACTTATTTATTGAACCCAAGGGATTGCCACTACAAAAAGAGTGTGACCCTTAGATTTCACTAAAAGAGGAGGCCAAATTATGCAAGAGCAAGCCTTATAGGTATCCACATTTTTAGAAAAAGTAAACAGAAAGACAAGCAAAAGAGATGCTATCACAAGGTATTATTAGAAATAGTTCTAGTCCCTTCTCTACTCTTGTCTTGCTGGTTAAAAACCATGATGGATCTTGGAGATTTTGTGTAGATTATAGAGCCCTAAACCAAGCAACTATTAAGCACAAATTTATAATTCTAATCATAGATGAATTGTTGGATGAGTTGAAAGGAGCATAATTTTTTTCAAAACTAGATCTTAGCGCAGGTTATCATCAAATTAGAATGAAATATGAAGACATTTATTTACAAGACTGCATTTCAAACTCATCATGGACAGTATGAGTTTTTGGTATGCCATTTGGGCTAACCAATGCACCTGCCACATTTCAGCAACTAATGAATCAAATTTTTTCTCCTCATTATCGTCACTTTATATTAGTGCTCTTTGATGATATCTTGATTTACAGCAAGAGGTGGGAGGATCACTTGATTCATTTGGAGACTGTTTTTAACATCCTTACAGCTCATAAGTGGTTCCTAAAACAATCTAAATGTAGATTTGGACAAGAAAAGGTTGATTATTTAGGGCATCTAATTTCACGAGGAGTAAAAATGGATGACAACAAGTTAGAGGCTATCAAGGGTTGATTTCTACCTCGTTCCCTTAGGGCCCTGCGTGGATTTTTAGGTCTTACAGGGTACTATCGAAGATTTATTCGTGGATATGGAACATTGGCTGCTTACTTCACAAACCAAGAAACGAGGATTCCATTGAACAAATGAGGCTACTACAACATTTAATAAATTGAAACAAGCCATGTGTTCAGCTCCAGTGTTAGCATTACCAGATTTTTCTAAACCTTTTACAATAGAATGTGATGCTTCTACTTTAGGGCTGGGAGTTGTTTTAATTCAGAAAGATCACCCTATTACTTTCTATAGCAAATCTTTAAAAGGAAAAAGCCAAATGTTGTCAGCATATGACCAAGAACTATTAGCTATAGCTCTTTCAGTTGATAAGTGGAAAGGCTATTTGTTGGGGAAGCAATTTATTGTTAAAACTGACCATCATAGCCTTATGTACTTATGGCAGCATAAGATAACAACAAGGTAGTAAGAAAAGTGGTTGATCAAATTGATGGCCTATGACTTTATTATTGTATATAAAAAGGGAAAAGAAAATATGGTTGCAGATTCTTTATCTCAGAAACTTGAAGAAGGAAGACAAAGAACAAAGGAATGATTTGTCCTATCTCTAAATCCCTTGTCAATGGTAGTTCCTGAGTGGTTGAATACTGTAAAAGAAGCTATGGATGGAAGTGTAGAAATTCAAGAGTTAAAAAGGAAACTTCATACTAAATTGTTGCCTTCAACTTGGGAAGAACACAATGGAATTTTGTATTACAATGGTAAGATTTATTTAGATTCATCTTCTAATATCATTCCCATGATAATTAAGGAAATGCATGCTGCTACTCATGAAGGAGGGGCCAAGACAATTTATAGGATAAAACAAGTTTTTAAATGGAAGGGACTTACCAAGATAGTCAGGGAATTTATAAAAACTTGTCATACATGTCAACAGTACTAGAGTGAACATCTTTCACCCAAAGGATTACTTTCTCATTTACCTATTCCGAATCAAATTTGGGAGGATATTTCAATGAACTTTATAGAAGGATTACCCTCATCTGAAGGGAAGACTGCCATTTATATAGTTGTGGACAGATTGACGAAGTACTCACATTTCCTTTCCCTGAAACATCCATATACAGGTCAACATATACCACAGTTGTTTTTCTCTTGTGTCTTAAAGTTACATGGACTACCTAGATCCATAGTTAGTGATAGGGATCCCATTTTTGTGAGCAAGTTTTGGAAAGAACTCTTTCGACTGCAAGGCACCACTTTCAATTTCAGCTATTCGTATCACTCTCAAATTGATAGACAAACATAGATGTATTTGTGCTGCTTTACAGGTGATACTCCAAAAGAATGGTATATATGGCTTCCTTGGGCAGAATATTGTTATAACACTTCCCTCCACAGCTCTATAAGCATGACACCTTTTCAAGCTGTATATGGAAGACCACCTCCCACACTATTAACTTACATACCTGGAACAACACAGTTGGATGAAGTCAACACTACTTTGATGGACAGAGACAAAATGTTGCAATCACTCAAATATCAATTAAAAAAAGCACAAGATAGAATGAACATGAATGCAAATAAAAAGCATCGGGAATTAGAGTTTGAAGTGGGAGATGAAGTTTATATTAGGTTGTAGCCTTATAGACAGCACTCTATGCTTGGAAGCAGAAACAACAAATTTGCTTCAAGGTATGCAGGACCATACGCTATCACTCATAAGGTAAGTCCAGTAGCATATCGGGTGAACTTGTCAGCTAAGTCACGAATTCATAATGTTATTCATGTTTCGATACTGAAGCCAACAATTAGGCAATCTCAAATAGCAGAGTCTACATTGCTTACACAATTAACAAAATTAGGAATGTTGCTCAAAAAGCCTATTCAAGTTATTGAGAAACGTTGTCAGGGAGATACTATTTTTTATTGCATTCAATGGCTGGGAGGAAAAATTGAGCAAGGGACTAGGAGAAGTCTCTTCGTCATCATCATTCTTCTTTCCACGAGGACAAGGAAAATTATAAGGGGGAGGTAATGTTACACAAATTAGAGGTAATGTTACACAAATTACAGAAGGTAGATGGTTGTTGAGGAGCAAGCGAAACTGGCGGAGCTCTTTGAATTTAGGTGGAGTCTTTTGAATTTTAATTGGGTAGTATTCTGGTAATCGAATAGACCCAGTGGTATTGGTTTGTATAAAAGGGAGGGAAATGAAGTTTATGGGGGTGTTGATGTTGTTTTTGAATTGTTACATAAATTTTGAATTGTCTCTTTCTCTTCAATCTTCACAATTCACTAACTAGTTGAAGCTTGGAGTGGAAGATCGATTCGATCATGGGAGGAAAGAAACCTCTTTCCTCCAATATACCAGTCGATTCTCAACTTCCAGCCGATGCTGGTAACAGGTGTATTGATACAAGAAAATCAACTTCTGGTTATATATTCATGTTTTGTGGTGGAGCAATATCTTGAAAGAGTAAGAAACAAGATTGTCTCTCTCAATTTACCATGGAGGCTGTATATACCAGTCGACTTAGCTACTAAGGAGGCAATGTATCTCAGAAAGTTCTTACAACATTTACTAGTGGCTCCTTGTGTGGAAGGCCTATTGTGGTAATGTGAGACAATTCTTCAGCCATTGCTATTACAAAGGATCCAAAGTGTCGCTTAAAGGCTAAACATATTGAAGGAAAATATTACTACATCAGAATATGTTGAAGAAGAAAGAAGTTCTTATTTAAAGGGTATCTTCAAAATATAATTTAGCAAATCCATTTACTAAATGTTTAATTGGAAATATATTCAAGAATCACTTCCTATGGAAATTATTTTGTATTATGGTATCAATGACATTCCATGGAATACATTCTTGTTTTTATGTTTAATCTTTTTAATAACCTTATCTTATCGTGAGCTCACAGGATGCTCAGAGATTTAGCTTCCTCATTAGGAATGACCTTACGAGTGAAATGGACTGTTTAGGGTGCAGTACCTTGGTGGCTAATGCTTGGAGACTTGCAATCGGTTTTACCAATTTTTCTTAATTTAAAAGCTAGCTTAAAGAATAAGGCTTTCTCATTACTCTATATACAAGTCACCAGTCATCTCCAAATATGATGTGGGACAAATTAAATAATTATTCCCTCACATATCATACCACCCGAATCTTCTCTCCCTCACCACATATTGGGTTGGGTCCACATGTTATAGTAAAGTTCAAGAAGACTCCAATTCATGTTATGGCTGACATAATATGAGGCAAATTGAGGCAACACCAAAACTTATCGGGCTCTCATACTACTGTTAGCCCAATGGGCCCTCAAGACCTTTCTTAATCCAAAACAATAAAGTATTTTCATTAGCCTATATATAAGCCACCACTCAATTCTAAGCATGATATCGGATAAACCCAACATTAGGTTGTAAGCACAAAACAATATTTTTCATTATGGGTAGGTTGACATGACTTTCTCCTCTATTGATGCTCATCTAGGAATTGAGATCAGCAGGAATGATTAAAAAATGTAACCTTGATGGTCTTTAATTTGAGAAATCAGACTAATTGTGGAGTAAGAGAATCACTAAATCCAACAACAGCTCAGCTTGCCTTGAAACAGATAATTCCCTCTCGCTGCAAGAAGCAGTCTACGATTGTCATTTTGATGCCACAAGTGTCCCCGTTAAAGTCGTTAAATGTCATTGTATGATTACGTGGCTCTCAAGTGTGGCGAACATATGAAGGTATTATTGTTGTATTTGGGATTTTTTTGTTATTTTGTTTCCCCATATGATGACTTTACGTATAAAATGTTCATGTTTTGGAGAGATTGTTAGGCACTGCTGGTACTGTATTATTAGTAGTGAAGCTGTGCAGATATTTTAGGAGTAACCTGAAATCTTAGGAGATTCTTTTCACTTGTGCTATATTAGATGGGAACAGCGAATCATCGAATTGGTGCTTTCGATTTGTTATTGGTACCCAGAAGGTGCAGTTCAGTAAAGATAAGAACAATCTCTTCAACCTCAACTTCTTCAAGCATTCTGGTCTGTAGTTTTTTTTTAGATGATTTCTTGTTCTCTTTTATTAACTTAGCTAAGTGAGTAATGGTTGATAGGTCTTGCAAACATGAAGTTGGTGTTGATTCAGCGGGACAAACATGATCTTGCTGTTGTGATGGCAACCTCGAATACGAAGAAGCAGAACCAGGCGGGAAGGCTTTCCACCGCTCTGTTATGAAGGAGTTTGCCTGCATTGCCAAAAGCTGTTGTTAATCAGGTGGGAATTTGATAACTGTGTTAATTTTGTTTCTTTTATTGTTTGTAGTTGGTCGAGCTAAATAAAAGTAGTTTCTTCAGCTGTTTGAGAATTTAGCAAATAAAATTGTAATTAAATCTATAAATGGAAATTATTTGTTATTAGGTTGTAAGTTGATTTGATATATAATTAGAATAGTTTTACATGGTGGCTGAAACTGTTGCAAAAAAAATATGACATTATTAATGTTATCATAATGTATAGATTTCAGAGGAAGTATGATAGTTTCTACAATGGTTTTTGTTTAATCTTTATTTGTTAGCGATTTTGGGTTTTTGCTTATCATCGTTGTTTAGTCAGTAGGTTGAAGGATTGCAAGAGATGAGAAGCTAACATGTAAAAAAGACCTGATTTTATTGGGTTCTTGAGTGAAATATACTTGTTACGTTTGGCTTCTGAGCAGTTCATTCTTTTTATGTTGATTTATTAGCTTTTTATGTTCCTACATTTTCATATTAAAGAGAGTTTTATAAAAGATCTTGGAAAGTGTGTCGTTGATCTTGTGAGGTTTAGCTAGCTTGTTTTTGAATGAAGACATCAGCCAATTGTTTTGCATAATTTTTTTGTTTTTGTGCTAAGCGAACATATGATAAATTTTACGGCAGTCTAAGAATTTTATTCGTTCTCCTGTGGGATTGCAGGTGGCAACAAATTACTACAGAACGGATTTAAAGCAGGCTGCCCTTGCCAGGCTTAGTGCTGTACACAGAAGCCTAAAAGTTTTAAAACCGGGCAGCCTAGATAGCTTATGTTCTAGTTGTTGCTCCTGAGATAGGCAAACTTGCGTTCGTCACCTAATACTAGACTCATTTTTTTGCCATTGTTTTGGTTGACAACCTATTTTTAATAATTAACTTTTGGGGTGGGTTTTGTTTTATGCATGCTCTGATTTCTTATTGGATTAATCACCAAATAGTATTGGTCATTTATATATATATATATATATATATATATATATATATATATATATATATATAGAAAAGCCTTAGAATAGTGTTAGTGACTTGTATATATGTTAATAAAAAATCTTTATTTTTTCAACTAGTTTTTGGATTAAGAGATATATATAAAACCTATTTAAATCCCTTTTAAAAGGGCTCATAAGACATAATAATAATATTAGAACTTAGGTCGATTTTAGTATTATTTCGATTTGCCTCGTAATTTGTCAGTTAGAACTTCACTATAACATGTGGACATAGTACATGTAGTTTTTGTATTGTCTTGATTTGTTTTATGATATGCGAACTTCACTATAACGTGTGGATCTAGTATGTGTTAAGGGAGAGATGATTCGGATGTATGATGTATGAGGGGCAGAATTATTGGGTTAATCTCACATTATTAATGAATGGTGTTGGTGATTAGGGCTTCTAAACGTGCAAGAGAACCAATCTCAATTTGTGCTCGAACTCGCCTCAAATAGTTTGAAGTTCGTTCAAATTCAGCTTTAGATCGAATGAGTTTTCAATATGTATGTTTGAATTGACTCGAATATTTTTTTAGTATTCAAGTTTTATTCAAGCTCGAATATACTTAAACTGTTTTAGATTGAACCCACGATCCCCAAGTCTTCAATATGAAGACTTCTCATCTAAGCTATCCAATTGATTTGTTATTATATTGTATATCAATAAATATAATTAGTTACAATTAAGTTTATTAGTATGTATATATATATATATATAGTGAGAGACTATCTTTGCCGGGGACAAATAATATTTATATCTCAAATTTTAATCTTGATCATTCGATTACAAGGACGACCTAAATTTGATAAAAAAAATAAAAATTAAAAAACCACCACCACCATCATTTAGTACGTAGTTAATAATAACATTTATTTTGAGTAGACAAATAATATAATGTATATTATTATATTATTTTATCTAGTCGGGTTCGAGTTAAGCTACTAGTCAATTCAGTTGAATTTGAGTTATAATCAATGCGAGTCAAGTCAAACACTTTTTTGCTCAAATTCGACCCGTAGGATTCTAGTTTAAACTCGAATGTTTAAATATCGAGTTTCGAGTTGAGTTGAACTGAGCCGAATGCCAAATACTTATAAGTTAGTTCGTTCAATTAATAGCCCTAAATAATGACTTATATATAGGTTAATAAAAAAGTCTTGTTCTTTAAACTATTTTTTTATTAAAAGAGGCCCAAGTCCCTTTTTGGAACCGTTACTAGTTCGTTTATCGTTCATAAACTAGTTCGTTTATCGTTCGATTAGTGCATTCTGTTATACCTTTCACCACTTGAAATTTCATTTCCCCTTGTATTGTTTTGTGCTAATTCTCGGCCCAAAAGCTCATCAAATACGAGTATAAACTGGCTGACTATCATGGACGATGGAGTGTGTCTACATCTGTATTTGGTTGGCACGAAACACAAGGAAATATGGGGAATAAAAATTCTTTAGTATTGGAAATGACATAACATGAATATTATGAAATTTTTCTTTGTATGTTTGAAGGGCATGGTTGAGAAGAAAGGCCATATTGATTTCAAGCAAGTAATTCCATTCTTATACTTTGCGCAGCAAAATTATTTTGAATAAGATTTAATGTGGACTTAAATTCATATTTCATAAGTTTTCATGTTGGGAGAAAATCCCCTAATTTTTTTTATTCAAATTGCAAAGCTGTGTTTGGGCTCATCAACCCTTACCGGCAAAAATTGACATTTGGACTTTCGCATGGGCAGCCAATGCCTTCGAGTCCGTTTATCATGCCACCATGGATACTTCAACATAACGCAATTCTTGTTATCAAATTAAAAAAAATTAGTGTAAGCAGCCAAGTGGAAAGCACTTGTATATAGATTAGACAATAAGGGCACGTTACTCGATTTAGACGTGTATGGAAAAGACATGAGCCTCGTTCCCCACATAAAATGATTATCATTTCTGACCAGATATAATAGTAAACATCATGTCTTATTTGGGCTTTAACATATGTCAAGCAGTTTTGTAATTATTTATTTGAATAAAAATTGAATATATCAACACCACTTAACAAAAGTTTTTAATTGAATTGTAATAAGTGTTGCAACAAAATACCACTTGTATAATTAATTTCATTTTTTAATTAAAAAAATTAATTTAGTTAGTATAATTAACTTTTTAAACACTTCATTTAAAAAGATATATAAGTGTAATAGTATATTTATTTTAACAAGTGCTATAATAAATCCGTGGCCCTAATTTAAAGTCAACAACCATTAAAATAATATCCTTATAAGCAAATTATTTAATAACATAAATAAATTTTTCAAAATAATTATCCATCAACTCTAACATAAAACCCATAGAATAAATCATACATCATCTAGTGCTTATTAACTTATACGTCATCTAACGTGATTTGAGCATATAAATGAACACCCCAGATAATTCCTCCTCACCTCTCAAAATCCTAGAAATCTTGATAAGATGGCATCATTTAATCATGAGATTAATAACACCAAACAACTTAAAACCACCACATGATATCCGAGGTTCAATCAAATGATCATATCACAAAGTAAAGACTACATAGAGAGCAAACACACTGATTACCAAATCATAACAAGAAGGCCGAAGCCAAAACAAGAACATAAAATTAGTAGAGAATGAAATAAGAGGAAAAGAAAACAGAGTAGTTAGTGGTTGTAAATTAAATTAAAACTACTAAATCAATCTGCTTTGTATCTAATTTATACTTGATCGGGGGTCGGGGTGGAGTTGATGTTAACTTGAACTCGGAGGCGGTGGGCGCCGACGGCGACGACGAATCGTCGTCATGGTAGACGTAGTCGAAGCCGCCATGGCGGGTGAGGTCCATGCCGGCCATCTCGCCCTCCCTCGAGATCCTGAGCAGCTTGAGCTGGTGGAGTACGTAGAAGAGGGAGCCCATCAATACGCTCACCCACCCGGCTATCACCAGTATCTGCACCAACTGCGCCGCCAGCAGCTTGCCGCCGCCGCCGCTGACCATGAACAGGCCTTAGGGCCGGCCGGCGCCATAGATCTGTGCGTCGTACGCCTCCTTGGGAGAGAGGGCAGTGAAGATCACCCCTCACTCGCCGCACCCGCCGTGGAGTTGCACGGTCTCGAGGTTGTCGTCGAACTTGATCCGCTCGGCCAGCTTGTTGAGCCCAGTGAGCGCCAACGACGAGACGAAGCCGAAGATGATCGCCGCCAACCCGTCGAGCAGGCCGTTTCAGACGTCGGCCACGTGCCAGTGGCCCGAGAAGAGGATCTTGACGGAGAGTGTTGATGCCGGCAGAGCCGGTGGTGGTCGCCGGCGACGTCGCCGGTGGTGGCACTGGGCGTCTTGATTATACGATACCTAATTTCTACCCAAAGCAAAAAACATAAAACCCGAATCATTAAAAATTTATAATCAAAACAAAGACAGCCAAAACTAACAAAAATTAAAGTTACTTTTAATAAAAGGAGAATAGCAGAGATGTTAATTGAGGAAAAAAATATGACAATCATGCATTTCCACGCGTGTCCGACCGCTTGACGGAAACAATGGGCTATAAAAATAAACTACAATGTCCATTCATTTTGTATCAGCAAAAATGAGTGAAAATAAATGTCTTGATCGAATAATGATAAAAATCATTGAGACTCATTTCTACCGAATTTTCATTTCGGGTTACATTTCCTTGACAAGTAACAATCCCTAGGTGAGAAGAGTGGTCGAGCGAAGATGAGCAATCCATCTTCTTTTCCTTCTCAAGAGAACTTGAAAGAGGCCAAAACAAGGACTACCATAGTAATAGGCATCACGTATTTTTAATTACTCTGCACTTCTCTACAACCATGATCTCTCGCATACAACATAGACAACCATTTACACAATTTCATGTGACAACCACAAGCTACTAAATCTTACAAAAACTAGACACCCCCGTAATTTTATAAAAGAATCGCATTCTAATCTCTTCCTAGTCTCTCACTTTGGAGTCCCGCGTGTACCTCTGGATGCTCCAAGTGAAGGAGATGGCACTTTAAACAAAAATATTGCATCCACTAATGCAAAAGAATTCATTCTCGCTTCCTTTCCATACTATAAAGGCTTCTTAAAAGCTGCTTAGAATATACATCTCGCACCTGCGCTTCATTTTTCGCCCTGCTAGCTCTTACCCAAGCAGGCTCCTTTCATCACATTAATTATATTCCAATGAGTTTAATGTTTCCATGCAGGGAGCCATATTAATAACACAAGGACTAAGGTAAAAAATATACCTCAGGCACAATGCGGGAGAATACAAACTTCATCAGAAGAAGAACATGCTCCACCACCAGAATTGCAGCAAGACCAGGCTCAAGTGTCCATTTTCCTTCTGTATCATAAAAGCAAACTAGAAGGACACAGTTGGTGCAGATCGCCATGACAATCAGAAACTGCATCCTCAGACACAAAAAAGTTATAACGCTGAAAAATAAATGCTTGTACATACACTCATGAAAATAATACTGCCAACAACAGCTAATTCTGACAGCTGAATAGCTTTCTATGGAGCATAGAACATGAAGATATGAAGAATTATTCATGAGGATACTAAGAATGCAAACTTTTCAATTAACCATAATCATGCTTATAGTATAAATCTAATCAATAAGATTGCATGATCAAATGGCCTACATTAAAAACAGTGGCATCTATCTATCCATTCTTTTAAGCTTGTTAGCATCATCATGCCATGCACAACAATCATTGTGTACAACATCTGCTAATAACAGATAGGGAAATGCACCATTGGGCTCATTTTCCATTTGTCCTCCACGACTACAAATTTATTTTACCAGTATGATGTCCTAGTTTAAAGTGACTTGGAATCCCATCAATGCGGATACTCAAGTTCTTCACAAACACAAATCTGTTTTAAATAACTCATAAATTAAAGCATTATTATAAGATCAGTGCAGCTAAGGAGTTCAATGGTGCAAATAAGCTTTTGCATTATTATGCTAGATGACCCATGTCAGGGTATCACCAAACAAATATTTAGTAAATACAATCTGGGACAAAAATCATCAACTAGATAAAATTTAACCTGAAATATGTTCATCCATGCACCAATAGTTGCTGCAGCACGAGGAATGGGCCTTCGTAGAATAACAAGAAGTTTGACAGCATCAGTTCTAATTTCAGTTATATTATTCTGCAGGACGGGAATATCAATTAGAAAAGAGTAGTACGCTCCCAATATCTTCTACTCCAGATTTTAAACAAAAAAAAATCTTCTGTAAAACAAGAATTTGAAGATTGAATGGAGATGGTTTTAGTCGCCCCCTAAATAAGAAGCAAAATTGCAAAAGTGTCCCCTTGTATGTGCGGTGATACTTCAGAATAGCATCAACACGCAAATATGATATAGCATGATAATGCCCTTATTAGAGAAGCAGCTAAGTAGAAATCAGCATACTATTCAAACATGTGACGACCCAGAAAAAAACTACTGATGAATTATTTAGCGCCATCCACATTTAATACAACAGACTGTCCAGCTTAGGACAAGCATTTTCTTCATTAAATCTAGAAGATCCAAACAAATTAGTCAGGCCATGTCCCCCATTATGTTATTATTAAAGGATGATTCTTTATAACTATGATGCTAACTCTTGGGTGTAAAAGTATACCACAGCAGCAAAAACAAATGCAAGAGGAAATGCACAGGCAAACATCATTATCATCCCAAACTGCAATGCTAACTCCAAAAAATCTGCGCAAAAAAAGCCAATGTTTGGGTTAAAGCTTCACAAAAAAAATCCAAAAAGGTGGCATTATGAAATCTTACCGTCAAAAAGACCATCCTCAAGCTCCTCTCCAATGCTAGCACAATAGGATGGCTTCAGGTACTCTTTCTCGACTCTTGAAGCCAGCTGTAAAGCCTTCCTTGTTGGTGTTAAACTCTTGTTTTTCTTTCTTAAGCAAACAAGATATTCAATGGAGACACATTCCACAATACAAGAATGTTAGTTGAAAGCCAATCTCATTATTATTTATGGTCAGAAGAAAACTTACTTCACAGCTTTGTATTTTTTTATGCTGTACTTCAGGAATGGAATAGTGTTCTCAAGCAGATTTTCCACAACCTAATATCCAAAAGATGATCATATTAGCTATAAAAAACAAATCCAAACCTGTTTAATGCTTTGACAGTTTAACTAGTTAAGTAGCCCAGATGATTAACCTTAAACTCTCAGGTGTCAATCCAATAACAAAACACACAGACAACTATTCACTAATATCTGTTGTGTGTTGACAAGCTTGTACACGGTCTACGCAGGACATTACATTTCTCTAAACAGTGTATTCATTGACAGCTGAAATCTGAAAGTCATGTCTCAATCCATATTATAGGATTTTGGCAGACTAAGACTAGATGTGTTCAAGGAGTATTTCATGGGTTGTGTCATTACCTCTCCAAAAATTTACAGCTTAAAAGAAATCAAACAAATTTTGAGTTTCACCTGAGAAACAATGAGCCGTTGAATCAAGACTTGCCGAAGGGTCAAAATATTCCGATACAAAATTGTGTGATAAAACAAGCCAATGTATGACTGTATAAAGTAAAGACCAAAAACCTGCACGCCAGATTCCTGAAATTAATGGCAAATAAAAAAATTTCATTTGGAAAATGTTCCCTCAATTACAACTCAGCTGACCTTGTAGACCAAGCTATCTGCGCTGGACTCCTTCGATTTGTTGTGCTCATATTTAATGAGTTTGACAGAAATCTTACCACAAAGTCGAGTGTAGTATTGAATGACCAAAAGATACACGGCAGTAAGGATAAACCTGTAGATACAAATAGCATATGAGAAAGATAATCGTCAACTGAGAAATTTTTAAAAAATCAGGTGCGGACTGAATACTCACTTCACTGCATCAGAGACAGCAACCTCATAGAGGTAGGCATAGGCCAACTCAAATGGCACCTGAAGACAAATAATTCCTGAGACGACAATGACATCATTTCTTATTCTCATGAGGCGCTGAACCAAGTCCTCCCGAAGGAACGTTTTTTCTCCTCTTTTAGATGCTTCACTCGCTATTTTACTTTTAAGCTCCACATAGGGCTGAAGGAGAGGACCCCAGTCAAATTCCGCAGCTTTATGTCCTGGTTCCCAACCTATTGAGTAGCTTACCTGCCATCTGCTCAAAAAAACATCAGCATCCTAGTAGTGCAAGTATGGTGCAAGAAAATGGATGAGAGAAATGAAACTACTGCCTTCACCTCAATTTCCAATGGGAACCAAAGATTTGCATCACATACACAGTATTCACAAAAGCAAAATGGCTTGGGCTTGAATAAATCTCACCTTAGATCTGGTAACAGAATTTTCTCTTCCCTTGTTTAAGGCTTAATCATTTAACATAGCTGCCCAAATCCTAGGTGTGGTTTAGGTTTATATTGACTTGACCATCCACCTGCTGCTTACTCACTTACCCAAATACTTGATGCCTTATCCATTAAAGCACCATTACCTCTTTACCAACTGCTTCTGAACCAAAACTATCCATTTACTAGAAATCCATTACTAAATGACTAATATTTATAAATATTATCTGATATAAATTAACTTACGAAGTTAGTATCAAATTAGTTTTTGTGTATTGTATTTGTCCTGGATCAATACACTATAAATAGATCAATGCAGGCAACTGAGCCATTCAATACTGACCCATTTGATTTCATAAATATAGTTGCTTTTTCCTCTAAATTAGCATTGTTTTTCTTCATCTTCTAATTTGTTCTTCAATATTATACTCCTTTCTATTTCAGGAGGAATACTATAGTTGATGTTCACTTAGAGAAGGCACATATTTATGTCAAATTTCACTAATTTATCTACCCGTGAGTAATCATCTTGTAAGAGCAGTAAATTACATCTCGACAAAAAATATCCTAGAGTAATAAACAGGTTAGCTCAGTCCAACCTGTTCCATTTCTTTTTACGAATATAAATATGAGATAAAGTAAGTTTGACCACTACTTATCTTTTTGGCAAATATTCCGCTTCCTAATAAGGAAATGATTACATGGAAACAAATGATAAGTGTACATCGCATGTTAATGAGTATAATTACATATACAAGGTTAATAGACCCAGACATAACAAAATAAATCCATCATTTTATTAACTCAAGAATTCCCTCAGATAACTGAATCTTTAGCAAAAATTAAAGAAATATATACCTTGTCAAAAGAGCAGCATTCTTGCGTTTCCAAAATTGGAAAAAAAGTGCAGCCCAAGTTACAATAAGTACGAAAAATATGGGAAGCACCAGTAATTGCCATGACCTAAAATTATAAAACAAAATGGAAAATTATAGAAAAGAATATGATAATTGAGTGTGCTTATTATATACATCTCAATGACTAGATGTTATAACCATCCCTAATCAATTAGTCACTGAAAATAACCTACCCTACTAATGAGCTACAAAGTTACTGCAAGTTTACATGTTGCCAGTTAGATATATACAAACAAATAAATGGCAGTTTCTTATAAACTTGTCAATAAAAATCAGCCAGGACCATACCCAAAATCAATGAAGTCCAACATTAGCCCAAAGGCAGCTGGGAACAACAGCCAGTTTGTGTACATTCCAAGGAACGAAAAATAAGTCGCTATCTGCAAGAAATTAATCCAAGGAACCATTCCTCAAACAAATATAGTTTGGCTGAAAATACATTAGAATGGAAGACAAATAAAATCTGCAATGGCATAGGCATCCAATGCGCAATAGCGAACGACCATTGTAATCAAGGCCTCAACTTATTTAACTAGTAACAATAAATAATAAATAGCAAGGAATATCTCATTCAAAAATTGTATCACTTTGATGCAAAATTGAGTTAAAAATTTTGAACTTAACCATCAATCATCACAAACACTTATACTGTCCGCTGTTTTTAATATAACAAGGCATTGAATGAATGAATCAAGCAAAGCCAACTCCTAACCATTTCACTAATTAAGCATAAGCCCCCATATGTTCAAAATTTAAAAAAAAAAATAGGGAAAATAAAATCAAATGTTTAACGCACCTTCATCCCAAAGTATCCATAGATTTCGTCAATTGGCTGCCATGTTACATCCAACCAACGAAGCCCCCACTTTCTCAAAAGTAGTTTCCTCTTGCTTTCATCTGCACACGAGGGGCAAAATAATGTAAACAAAACCCAAAGGCTGAAATTAATTCCTCTCCTCTCAAAAACTATACCATGCAAAGGAAAGACTTGCTTAACAATGTCTTCCGCATCCATCTTCCTGAGTAAAGACTCCCCAGTCTTCCAACAAAAGCTTTTGCAATCATATTCCAAATGTATGTTTGAACAGCTTTTGTTAACCTGATAGAGGTATAACTATAACCTGAGGAAATTTACATATAAAAAGGCAGTTCGTAGCACTAACTGAGTAAAATAGAAAAGCAAAACAATCATGAAGAGAATGTGGAAAGAGCTTCATCCGCTTCAACCATTCCACACTTAATATAATCCTTTAGAATTTTCTTCCCCTTTCTCCTAAACGATTGCTAGTAAAAAGATAATTTAAGTTAATAGAAACTTTTCTTTCTTTTAAAAGACAGAAAATTTTCAAGATTATAATATTGCCAAACCAACACACAAATAATCACAAATACATGACACTTAAAACTATCTATCATGGGTTCAAATAAGTTGAGATGGCTCTGACACCAATTGATAACTTTGTCATTGTGGGCGAAGTCTTCTTCCCGAGGAAAGAACGGCTGTGATACCAATTGATAACAAAAAGAAGACCCAATTCAACTAAACCCGATTAAACATAACATTAATAAAATATGATAATAATATAGTCTAACACAGACTAACAAAAACCATATACAATTTCACTTGCCATCACCTTAAATATGGTCTCCCACAAAGCACAACGAAAAACTGGCACAATGAACAAAACTGGGAAATACAGACAAGTAAGGGGATACCTACAATTCCATACACCAAGTGGTTGAAGCAAATAAAGCGCTCGTACCAGCTAAATAAGGAACCATCTGGCTGCCTTACGAACGCATCAACCTGGTCCCACTCAAAAAGCAAATCCATACCTGCCTCAAGGTACCAAACAAGTCACACATCAACCTCACAAACCTTTTGTACACACGGAAAATTATTGTTTAATACCACCAAGAACATATAAAGCTTTTGAGAGGGTAGCAATAAATGTAAACCTATATGGGTTGGCTTCCTCATTTCCAGCTCGGTTGCAGCCTTGCCCAAAGTATCCAAAGGTGCAGCTAACTGAAATGACAACACGATAAAACAACAAATCACAAAGTTAAATTCATGCTGCCCGGGATATGCTTAGAATGCATGCATATTCTCATTGCAAAACCAATTAAGGTATTAATTAGAAAGATTATTAAGAGGCATTTTTAATAAAAAACGCACCACCCAACAAAACATTGCAACATGGGACTATCTCGCAGGCATATTTATGCATAAAAGCAGAGATCCACTCCACTAAACCCCACCACAAAAATACGCAGACATTGATCCTTTCCCATCATCTCCTCACCTTATTCCAAAATGGGGCACGCACTGATCCTTTCCCATCACCTCACTCCAACCTAAACTAGCACTATACGCTCAAATCAGCCCATCCATTTCCCAACAGACCAATGTCTTTTGCTGCCAAATGACTAATGACATCTATTAGTCATTCTGCAAAGCCATTACAAAAAATTCCCTCGCAACTAGTAACCTTCCACTCCATGTTCACACATTAAACTCGAAAACCAAACAGAACGGAACAAAAATATCACATCCTACACAATCAAACAGTTTTCATTTTCTTTAACCAGCATTCGAGCAAAGAAACGCAGCACCTTAAGCTAAGAGACGAGCAAACAAGAAAAACAAGAAAAGAGAACAACCTTGAGGAACTCCTCGGAGAGACCTTGAACTCTTTCGACGACCAGCCCCGCGTTCCGGAGCTGCTGCACGAGAAACTCGACACAGTCGCGAGTGTTGCCGTCGCCGGCGGGCGGGGCGTCCCTTTTGGGGACGACAAGGGCCAGCTCGAAGGCGGTGACGGCCTCGCCCTGCTGCGCCTCCATCTCCTCAAAACCTTCGGAGATCAAGAGTGGGAGAGGCTAATGGCGGCCACGGCGATCGCGCTTTTTTCGCGTTCTCTCTCTCGAGTTTGATTTGTTGTACATGTTCGGGGAAGTGAACAACAACGCAAAGGGGGCCGTCAATTTCGGTGTATGGGAGTGATCGTGGCCACCACTATCACGTGCCCTCGCTTTTGGCGCCTTTTGAAAATTCGGTTCAACCACTTGCTGCTCCATTGTCCTTCTCATCCTTCCAATTAAAATTTTAAATAAATTTAAAATTATTAAGATACAAATAAATTTATTTATGAAATTAATCGTTTAAGGATTTGTTGAAAATTAGTTAATCATTTTATTTTGAATTATAATACCTTCACACACATAACTTTTTTTGTGAAAATTTAATTAATATTTTTTATCGCTTTAAAATGGTCATTTAACTAGTTTAAAATAATATTATTAAAATTCCATGCTAGCTAATTGTTAGGTGTTCATATTATAAGTAAACTAGTATAAAAAAAACATTCAGGTAAATTTTTATTAATCAATTAAATCATTAAATAGTTATGATAAATAGCATCCACCTAACTGTAACTAGGGGTGTAAACGAGCCGAGCCGAGCCGAGTAGGGGTGTGCTTGAGTTTGGCTCGTTATAAAACGAACCGAGCCGAACTTTAATGTAAATGAGCCGAGCTTTAATGTAAACGAGCCGAACCGAGCCTGTCCAAAATTTATGGTGTTTGGGCTTGGTTCGAGCCGA
>JAVDBV010050327.1:0-10418 GCA_032619315.1 Piper longum
GCTAACCCTAATCTGAGTGAAAGCATAAAATTATACATTAGTATAATTTTATTTGCATGAACCTACATGCAACTAAATGATATGCCATATTGAATATCTTATCTTCTATAATTCTATTTAGATAATTATTTATTCATGTTACATACTCTTTTAAGTCATTCACCAATTTTAAGATAATTATGAAATTCATAATTCTCCCTTGACAATTAATAAAATAATTATTAATTTATAACCACAAATTTAATTATTCTTTTTAGTATATTTTTTAACTAATTTACATTATCCTAATTTAAGGATATTCTTAACCCCATTATTAAATTTATTTAACTTAATAAAGGTTCAATTTTTATATGATTATATTCTATTAACCCCTCGCTTTAATTTAACCCCTTATAATAAGCCGATTAATTATTAACCGTTTATTATTACCGTAATTTTATTAATATTAACCACCGTTTATTATTATTTTACCCACTTAACTCGTATCTCATTCACTTAATTATTTTTAAAGATTTATTTCGAGTTGAATTTATTTTTTTAACTTGAACCGGTGTCGAGCTACTCATATTTACGAAAGTGCCATCTTCTTCTTCCCCAACTCTCTCCAAAACAGAGGTGAAATCGGGTGTTTTCCGACGCACTATTTGTTGTCGTCCGACCACCACCGACCAATATACCACTGTGAATGGACTTATCTCCGCCCCATTTTGATTCCAACCAAGACGTTTGGCCACTAGTGTCGTGATCTGCCCACAATAATCGCCCGAAGTCATCAATTTGATCACGGTCGTGACCGCGTTTCGTTCACTTCTAGCCGCCGTCCACCGCCGTCGAGGGCAGTCGACCGACGTTGACCAGCTCCGCCATCCTTCCACGCTTCCTTCCTGACCAGCCCTGGCCACTTTCCTGCCATGGCGACGCCGGAATCGCCTGATTGATTATGAAGTTTATTATCGATTCTAATATATGCATGCATGAAAACTTAGAAAAAAGAAGATAAAGGAAAATTACTCAAGAAAAGGAGGAAACCGGCGTATGTGTGAGGAAGAAATATGAAGATGATGTTCTCCCCTTTCTCCTTTTTATA
Source organism: Piper longum (assembly GCA_032619315.1). Taxonomy (NCBI): domain Eukaryota; kingdom Viridiplantae; phylum Streptophyta; class Magnoliopsida; order Piperales; family Piperaceae; genus Piper; species Piper longum. The sequence continues at coordinate 1,088 of JAVDBV010050327.1, forward strand.
ATGATATACGTGACGGCTAGGGTACGTGGGAGCACCCTTTCACCGTAATACTTTTAATCGGGTAATTGGGTAATCGACATGATTCACTTAACAATTTAAACGGTTACACGGTATGGTTCACTTAACCGGTTAAATGGGTAAATAGTATAGTTTACTTAATTGGTTAAACGGGTAAATCATACTTAACCAACTAACGATAATTATTTTAAATAAATAAATAAACAAAAATTTCCCCACGTTCGATCCCACCGCGCCAAACGTTATTATTATTTTATTTATTTTATTATTTTTTTTTTTGGGTCTTTACAATATCCACTCATCCCCTCATAAGTATTAGTTTTACTATCAGTATTCATTGACCCGAGCACATGCCACACACCAAATGCAGATGCTACAGCCCATGCAGAGTATGTTATCATACTCCTTGAGACACGTTGTGTATGTACAGGCGTTCTCACTCAGTTCGAGACAGAGAGCTCTGTTTGGAAATAGTTAGTGGTTGTATAGATAGCCCCCAGAGCCATAGTATACAATAGAGTCATAGTGGCCGTCCTTGTTCTCTTACAGAACAGAGTGAGATACTTGACTTTGGACCGAGTCAACTAGGACCCAGTGAGCGGTCCTGTTCCTTATACAGGGACACCTGAGAGTTGGACCTAGATTGGCGACAGTGAGCTCCACAGCTCATTAGGTTATACATTGTACTTAGCAGGAGACTCATAGCAGACCATGGGATGACTGTAGGACCTAGAATAGAGTTCTTGCAAGTACATCGAGGTGACTTTCCACAGATGAGGATTAGAGGGATATGGGTAGATGATAGTAGTTACGTCTTACCCTCGGTGTGGTTTTCCCATATGTAGCTCAGATTAGAACCTTACGATACTCTACAATATTTGATTGACCAACCCAGTAGGCCCTTGGGGTGATTTAGGTTTTTCCGCCGAATTAGGAGTAGTAGAGATCAGAACAGAAGAAAATGATGATGATAGATTAGAGTGCGCAGTGGAAGCATGGTGGGCCCATAACCCGCAGGTCCCAGGATCAGAATAAGAAAGAATGATGATGTCAATGTCAGAGTAGACATAGATACATCAGAATCAAAATGTTTGATTTTTGACAGCATCACAGGCAGAACCCGCCATGTCAGCATAAGTACCATCAGGATAGATGTACATGACTATTGAGGATTAGAGGATACAGCTGACGTGTATCTAGTTTCCAGTTTCAATTGAATCTTCTTGAGTTAAAATTTCGACGACGAAATTTTTATAAGGAGGGAAGGTTGTAAAACCCGTGATTCGAGTCACGGTTTTCTAGTCGTTAGCCGATTGGTTCAGCCATCGGACTAAGTTCAGTATGTTTCAGAACACGTGTACTGAGCCGATGCCGGTCACGTGTATGAGCTGTGAGCATCACGTGTACCCAAGTATGTGATGATAACATCATGAATGAGCAGAGAATGAGTTATTAGAATATATTAGAGTATATAGTCGTTGATTTTAGATTTCTTTATTTTACGACCGTAGAAATAGTTTTAGGCCGTTTACCGCGTTAGGACGCATTGCGGGTAGTTTGGGTGGGTTATTAGTCATAGAGCATGACATTTGGATGTTGTATGTTATTTTATTTTCTGGGATTTTTCCCAATTTGTTTTTATTTTTTTAGAATTTATTTTGATTTAGATATTATTCTTAACTCGAACCGAAGTCGAGTCAAGAAATATTTACAAGTTTTCCATTGAGATGCTTTTTTTCCTCTCGACATTTTCCCCGTTTCCCAAACCCTACCCACCACCCCTGTGTGCCACCGCCGCCACCTAGCGCCGCCTGGCCGCCGCTCTTCACCGTCCAGTACCGGCGCAAGGTCGCCGTGCCGCCCCAACTGGCCCCGGCCACCGTCCGGCCGCTGCGACGCTGAATCACCACGACTAGGGTGGAGCGGCCTTCTGGTCATGTCGTCGATCCTGCCACCGGCGACCATCGTTGCCGCCGTCCAGTGATCGCCTCGACATCACCAACCACCCACCAACCTTCCCTGACCAGAGCGCCGCCGATCGCCGCTCCGATTAGCCAGATCTAGCCACCCTGCAACCTCCCCTATTTTTGCCATTTTTCGGCGAGCCGCCGCCTCTGTTGGCCGTGTTGACACAACAGAGATGTCGGGCTCGTCGAGGTGGTTCCGATGGTACCCTATACGGCCCCGATCCGACCAGTAAACACAACCGGCGATTGTCGCCGAAAAACCACCGGAAAGTCGCCGAAAAACTGCTAGAAACCTCCGGAAAATTGGAATTTTTGGAATTCGCTGGAATTCACTGGAATTCAACGGATCTTCCGCGGAGTTCACCCGGTCGAACCCGATCGTGCTTCGGATGCCGTGGAGCATTGAATTCGAAGTTTGAGATTCACGTACGTCGAAACCCTAGCCGTCGCCGATTGCTGACGACGTGAGGTATAATTACCTCTTTTCCTAATTTGATTGATTATAATCGATGATTTTTAGCACAGCATGTTAGGATTTATTGATCGATGTAATTAAGTTATAATTACTAATGAGATAATAAGTGAAATGTTTGATTAAATGTGAATGAACGGCAAGTGAGCTGATGAGATAATCGAGTCTGGTACGATAATTGACCACAACGTAACTTGGAAGCATATAATAAAATTGGTATGAAAGAGATAAGTTTTCCTTTAACAATTATAATTATTTGATTGTTAATTGATGATGATTGCATTCTGTGTGATAATTAGCTAGTGCGATGCATCATGTAGTTAGCGGGCATTACTATTTGGTTTTGATGTGTAGGTATGGAGTAGGAGCACGCCGCATAGGCGCGATGTCACGCTTGGAGCTTCTACTAGGTCCGTTTAGGACTCGTCTATATTTTGCACTCTATTCCATCACATGTTTGGTTTTCTACTTGCAGGACGAGTTAAGTGGAGCTTTATTGGATCCCATTTAACTCGGGCCATTTAGCCAATCGTATAACCCTTGAGGATGAGATCCCTCAAGTATGTTTTTGAAAATGAAATCCACCACAAGTTGCCTTCGGGCCTATTATATTAAATTCCCTACCCAGGCCTATATATATATAGTTTTCGTGTTTTCAATGAGAGATGGAAGGAGGGAGGCGGCCATGGCTTCAGTCAAGGCATGTGTTCATCTTCGGATTGATGTTGGAGAGGACCCACTTTGTCTCGAGGGATCCTGCTAATTTCACGTTTGCGTTCTTCACACCCTGAGAACGTGGAGGTTTACGGGTACTGTTTAGTACAGCGCATGTCCGGACTTGTGGTTCAAAGGGTACTAAAGGCGACTGCTTGAGAGTAATCGGCCTTCGGCTCAAGGCCAGGAGTAATATGGAGGACGTAAAGGGCTGAGATGAATGAGAATGAGATTTGACGCAAGACACGAGGATGAGATTTGATGCAAGACGCAATAGATGAGATGACTAAGAAAAGAGAATGAGATGGATGTGGGACGGTGCAGCTCGAGGGCGACGGCTCCCGTTAGTGCCCTTGTGAGAGTTCTTGAGGAAGTATATTATGGTTTTCATTCAACAGTAGGGTTAGCTCTCCAGTGCCAGTTTGATATTAGTTATTTTTCGGACCGGTAACATTCATTACTGATTGTTTTCTTATATATATGTAGGTGATGAGCTTGATCGGATGTGCTAGCTTGGACGGAGGAGCAGCGAGGTCTCTTGCACATACATATGTTTAATGATTGAATGTTTAATATTGTGTTTATGATTTTATTATATTGAAATTGATGTGAGAAAATGCAAAGATATGATGATATGGTGATGACTGAATTCTATGACTTGATGATGTGACGTGAACTGTTAAAAGAATGCACAAGTGGGCTGAGACCCAAGCTTGAGACAGTAGATTACATTTTATAAATGAAATTATTGATATGTCCATATATAGTTGTATATATTGTTTGACAGAGTGCCTCCTAATTGCACTTTTAGGGAAGGTTCTATCCGTTTTTATTTAGAATTTGTTTTTTTGATATTATCGCAATTGTGTTGATGTGTGTGAATTGATTTGCATGTCATCCATGTAGTGGCATATCAGGATTTTGTACATTCATTCATGCATATAGAAAATTGCATCTTCATCTTAAGACGTCGAGAGTAGATCCGGGTCGGCTTAACCGAATCTAGTAGATTATCAAACGGTTCGGTCGCCGGTAGCATTTCTGGGTCGGTTCACGGGTGAGCCGAATCGGGGTGTTACAGCCACAACCCAAGTCGGTCACAGATATTTGAAGTTTCCTTGGACTGGCAAGTTACTATCGGAAGTTTATTAAAGATTTCTCCTTAGTGGCATTGCCAATGACTAAGCTTACATGCAAGAGAGTCAAGTTTGAATGGAGTAACAAGTGTGAGGAGAGTTTCCAATCCATGAAGAAGAGTCTAACTACTGCACCTGTTTTGACTATACCAAATGGCAACAAAGGATTCGTGGTCTTTAGTGATGCATCTCTATTGGGGTTAGGATGTGTCCTTATGCAAGATGGTAAAGTGGTGGCTTACGCCTCATGTCAGTTGAAGATTCACGAACAAAATTATGCGACCCATGACTTGAAACTTGCAGTAGTGGTTTTTGCATTATGGATTTGGAGACACTACTTGTGTGGAGCCTAGTTCGAAGTTTTCACCGACCATCAAAGTTTGAAATATATCTTCACCGAGAAAGACCTAAATCTTTGGCAGAGGCGACGGATAGAATATTTAAAGGACTATGACTTCTAAATTTCATACCATCCGGGAAAAGCGAACATTGTTGCCGACGTGTTGAGTCGGAAAGTCAAAGTGGACAAGGGTCAACAGTTAGCTAGACTTTGGGCTATGTCAGCTGAAGTGGTAGCTATTAACCTAGTAGAACAACTGACAGGATTACTAGCAAACCTGGTTATATTTAATGAATTAGTTGACCAAGTTAAGCTAGTACAAATGGAAGACGAGGAGCTGCACGAGATGTTGGACAAAACTCCCGACATAGTAGCAAATTCCAACAGTGTAATTAGATTTAAAGGAAGATTGTGTGTACCCAACGTGATGCACTATGGCGGAATATCCTAGAACAGGCTCATCGTTCAGGATTCTCAATACATCCTCGTGTTACGAAGATGTACCAGGACTTAAAACGAACTTACTGGTGGGTTGGGATGAAGAGAGATGTGGGGGATTTTGTTTACAAGTGTCAGACGTGCCAATTGATCAAAGCCCAACATCAACTACCCGATGGATTATTATAATCGTTAGAGATACCTACCTGGAAATGGGAGTGTGCCACGTGTGATTTTATTACTAAACTCCCAAGGACTCTGAAAAAGCATGACTCTATATGGGTGGTTGTGGACCGTTTGACTAAGGTAGCTCACTTTATCCCCACAAAATCAACAAGGACGGCGGAATATTTAGCAGAACTGTACATAAATAACATTGTCAAACTGCATGGAATTCTAAAGGAGATAGTATGTGACAAAGATCCCCTATTCACTTCACATTTTTGGGAACCTTTCCAAAAAGCTATGGGAACCCAAATGAAGCAAAGTACATCATACCACCCCCAAACTGATGGTCAGAGTTAGAGGATAAATTAAACCTTGGAGGATTTATTGAGAGCTTGGATCCTCGACTGGGGAGGAGATTTGGAGAAACATTTAGTTTTGGCTTAATTCACCTACAATAACTCTTATCAAGCTAGTATCAGAATGGCACCATTTGAAGCCTTATATGGTAGACCCTGTAGATCTCCATCATGCTGGTTGGAGTCTATCGACGCAGTTATAATCGGGCCAGAAATGGTGAAAAAGTGCAATTCATCCAGCAAAGGCTTAAGGCAGCCCATGATCGGCAGGAAAGTTATGCTGACATTCGAAGAAAGGACTTAGAATTCCAAGTTGGGGAGTTCGTCTACATTAAGACCTCACCTAAAAAGGGACAGATCGGATTTAGAACATCGGGGAAGTTGAAGCTAAAATTCATAGGACCATTTCCAATTTTGGATCGAATCGGAAGTTGTGCATGCAGATTAGCATTACCACCAAGCCTTAATGGTGCACACAATGTCTTCCATGTGTTAATGCTAAAGAAATATATACGCGATGAGAATCATATCGTCACAAATTTTGAGGACATAAAGCTACAATCAGATTTATCCTACGAGGAAAAACCGATTCGCATCTTAGCAAGAGAAACAAAGATACTCTGCAACAAGGAGATCCCTTTGGTAAAGGTGTTATGGAGAAATCAGGGAATAGAAGATGCTACATGGGAGACTAAACAAGAAATGGCCAGGAAATACCCTAGCCTGTTTGTAATATAAAAAAATAAAATAATATAAAAAAATAACAATTTCTTGTAATTGTAGTAACATGAACTGATCCGGAAGATGTACTCAATTATAATTGTCCTGTTAATGCTATAATATTTTGGGGAGGAAATATTTCTAAGTTGGGAATATTGTAAAGACCCGAAAATAGTAATAATAATAATAATTAAAAGATATACGTTTGACGCGGTGGGATCGAATGTTGGAAAAAATAATAAAGTCATTTAAAATATTTACCCACTGCCCGGTAAAGTACTAATTACCCGGTTAAGTGAACCCTTTTATTTAACCGTTTAACAGGTTAAATGAACGATACCATCTAACCGTTTAAACCGATAAAGTGAACCCTGTCACTTGCCCATTTACTTGGCTGCGAGGTGTGTTTTCGCATAATACCCTAAGCCTTTTGTCGTTATATAAGGAGAAGGAAGGGGGCGTCGTTCACATAAGTCTCCGTGGACAGACGCCGGTTTCCCCTTGTTCTGGTAAATTTCTTTTTCCCTTCATAGTTTGCATGCATACATAGGTGAAGAGAATTATAATAAATGTGATAATAAACTGAAACTAATCTGAAATGAATACAGAGGAAGAGAATTAAACTAAAATAGAACAAGAAATCCACCCAGAAATGCAAATTTCTGCCGTGCAGCAATTCTTGGTTGATTGTGATCGATTGCAGCAGCAAGTCATCTCCTTTTTCTCATCTGTTGCAGCATCAATATCGTTCTGCATGTTGTAGTGATGAAAAGATTAGCTTTCCATTGAATTGTGTGTCCAAGGATGGTAGCACGTCCTTCTGAATTGCAGCAATAGCACCATGGTGTTTGTGTCACAAACAGTGGCGTATAACACGCAGTAGGGTGGTGTTTCTCTTCATATGGGCAATGGGTTGTAGTGCAGGAGGAACAAGTCGCCTAGGGTGGTGCTGCTGGTCACGTAGGAGTCGCTGTAGCAGCAGGGCAGAGCTGCCATAGCAGCAGATCGGGATCGCCAGGGCTTCTGGTCAGTCGCCTTGGTGGTGGAGAACAAGGTCGTCCTGGACAGTTGCTACAAATTGAATTGTTAGGGAAGGGAAACAAGTAGTTGAAGGAGAAGAGGTTGGACTGGTTTTGGGTGAAGAAAAGAAGGGCTGACGGGAAGGAAATAGAAGTAAGAAAATGCCGAGGGCGGCATCAGCAGCAGTTCAGTTCAGACAGTTTGGGATGCTACCGGGTCTGCAGCCCTTAAGAGAGTTCAAGAGGAGGATATGGATTTTTATTTCATATGAGAGTTTGCTCTCATAGTCAGTTTGTTATTAGCTATATTGGACCAGTAACGTTCATTACTAACGTTTTTGTACTATATGTAGGTGACGAGTACGAGAAGGATGCACCAGCTGGACGGAGGAGCAATGAGGTTTTCTGCACACACATATGTTTGGTGAACGATTGTTTAATATTTTGTTTATGATTTTATTGTATTAGCATGATGTGAGGAGATGAAAAATATGATGATGTGATGAATTGTTAAGGCATGATGCCATAATGTGGAAAATGAACAGAGGGCACAGGCGGGCTAAGACCCAAGATTCAGAAAGAGTCTACAACATGTTAGATTTGTATGAATGAAGTTGTTTGCTATATGGTTATATAGATATTTGCATATGTATATTGACAGGGTGGCCACTAATTGTATTTTTAGGGGAAACTCTGTCTGTTGTATTTTAGAATTTTCATAAATTTTATCGTAATTATATTGTTGTGTGATTTAAATTGTTGATCATTCATGTAGTATCCTGTTAGGGTTTTATGTATTGATTCATGTATGATGAATCATATCTTCATCTTAACACGCCGAGATTGGATCCGTGCGAGTTAGGTTCGGGTTAGCCGACCTAACCGGGGCCTGTAACATGCCAGTTCGGTTCACCAGGGTGAACCGGATTTGGGGTGTTACAACAAGTCAGGTACGTATAATGGGTAGAACATCGTACTTTCCTTGTTGTTAGCCAAGGTCGGCCTGAGCCGAGATTCGACGACCATGCACCGAGTGCAACTGGAGTCAAGGAATTAACTCAATCCGACACGAGGCTATATTATGTATGTAAATCGTGTAATGCTTCGATATTGTTTTGGAGTAGTGATAACCACCCCATAAAAAGGCTACGGCTGAGGTGAGTGAGACATAGCGATTCCTCCATCACACTAAAGTGCAGTGATAAGCCTCCCCATAAAAAGGCTACGATCGGGGTGTGTGAGGTACTCGCACTAGGTCTAGTGATAGCCTTCCCATAAATAGGCTACGGCCGAGGTGTGTAAGGCACTAACCATAGAAATTGATAGTGAGAGCTTCCCCACAAACGGGGCGTAGTAATCACCTGGGTCCAATGATAGCCACCCTAATAAAAAGGCTACGGCCGGGGTGTGTAAGGCGCTTATCGTAGAATTAATAGTGAGAGCTCCCCCATAAACAGGCGAAGTAATCACCCAGTGATAGCCACCCCACAAAAAGGCTCTGGCCGGGGTACGCGAGGCACTAGTACTGGAGTGTAATTGATAGCCTCCCCACAAAAAGGCTACGGTCGGGGTTTGTGGATCACAGTGGATGCCTCCTCCGCATTGTTTTGAAGTATGGCGGTATCGCTCCACCGCATATTATAATGAATATAAGGAACTAGTGGAATGTGCTCAATTTGTTTTATTTATTATACGGCTTTGTGTTTTTATCACTAACGCAGAATTGCCTCTACAGGTGTGCAGATAAGAAATTAGGTGGAGAAGCTATTGACAACGAGAGCATGGAGCAAGATAAATATGAAGACTCCTTTATTTTATTTTGAGAAATAAGTGTGCCTACTGGGAAATGGTCCTAGACTGTGGGGAAAATAAAATTTATATTGCTGATTTGTAAAACCCGTGACTCGAGTCAGGGTTTTATTATAGCGAACCAGTCGGTTCAACCGTCGGTTCGAGTCGAGTCAGTTCATAGACCACATGCTG
>JAVDBV010050329.1:0-10507 GCA_032619315.1 Piper longum
GGGTCGGACAACGGGGTTGAGGAGATTAGAACGGAGGGGCGTCCGCAGCGGTGCGGAGGGGCGTGTGGAGCGGGGCGGCGAAGAGGGAGGGGGAGAAAGCGCGTCCCGCCGGCCGCAAGGGGGGGGTAGCTGCGTCGAGGCAGTGACGCAGGGGGGGCGGCGACACGGAAGAGGGGCATTTTTTATATTTTTTTTAATAATAGATCTGGGCCGTTCTTATGATCAGACAGCCCAGATCTATTTCAGGGCAGGTAAAGATTTCCCGCCCTGGTGGTAAGAAATCTTTTCCTTAATAATATAGTTTCTTCGATAGGACACCTATTTTGTAAGTAGATTTTGAGTGGAGAGCGATGAAGACGTGCTTAAGGTTTGACTTCAAAAGAAAAAGAAAAGATTGACAATTTTTAGAGAAATCTATTCTTTAACATTAGGTTCTTCATCGGATCTTTAATTGATTATTGTGCTTTACTAAGAACACATTTGTGATCTCTTAAGTTTTCTACTCTTTATAAGACATTGTATTAGATCTGTATTGTGTATTGGAAGCAGTATTACTCATATTTAGGAGTGCTAATGAAAAAACTGTATATAATGTTGTTCTGGCATGTACAATAGACTAGTGAACTAAAAAGAAAGAATAAAATACAGAATAAATTGTTGACTTGGCTATACAAAAGGACAAACTAAATCACAGTTATTACAGTCGACTTCTGTTAATTATTTCTGTCTGCTGAGCATCCCCCCTCAAGCTGGAATTGGGTACAACTCCAAGTTTGGAAAGAATGCGCTGAAACAATTGGGTACAAAGTGGCTTGGTGAAAACATCAACGAATTGACCTTCGGAGTAAACATGTCTCGTCTCAAGTATTCTTAATGCTACCAGTTCCCTTACAAAGTGATAATCTATAACAATATGGATGAAAACATGTATTTGCCGTCAAGTGGAGTGCACTAAGATTATCACAAAATAGCTGTGGAATCGACTTGAGATACTACAATAAGATTGGTTATTTACATCGAAATTTTAGCATCCGACAGTAATCCAACGTTAATACTTGTATAAAATATACACTACACGTTTATTGTACGACATTCGGTGCTTCCATGCTCGATCGTTTTACTGTGTGTTGTTTCTTGGCAGACCATGACAAGTAGTTTTCACCAAGAAACCTACAAAATCCATATGTAGATCTCTTTGTTATTGGACAACCAAACCAATTTGAGTCTGAATATTCTTATAGCTGTAAATCAGATTCAGATGAGATGAAATGACCAACCTCAATTGTCCCCTTTAACATATCTGAGAATTCTCTTTACCTGTAAGAAATTATATTCATTTGGAGATTGCTTTTTTCTAGCAAACCGTATTGACTGCGAATGATAAGTCTGGACGAGTGATGGTTGATTACTGAAGAGAACCAACAAGATGTCGATATAAAGTTAGATTAGAAAACAAAGGTGAATGCAGTCGTGCTGCTGACTTCGGAACCATAAGAGTAGAGAGCGGTTTAGCATCAAGAGGACCTGCTTTCTTGAGTATGTTTGCAGCATATCTTTGCTACTCAAAAACAGGCCCGCATCGCTGATCTGAATTTGAATACCACGAAAATAGTGGACACCACCTGGGGGTACCTTAGATGTGGTGTACTTGGTGAGTGTTTCATTTTGAGTCACGATGTATTTCACAATTTCTAATTGAAGCAGGTAGTTTGTATTAGAGACAAGAGTGAGGATATAATTGTAAATTGAATATGTTTTAATTTCTACTGTAGTAACGATTACATAGAGTGTCTTATAGCTCAAGTTTTCTAGATCTTTCTCATTATTGTATATATACCGGCTTAATGCCAAGCTTAATATAAGTGATTTCACAATTCTTGTTCTCGTCAGATTTTTTGTTCGTCAATTGTGTTGTTTGTATTGATCTGTAGCATTCAGTAGATATAGCAAATGATCAAGTTGATGATTCCCTTCACATTAAGCTCTTTGGTGGGGGAGATAACCAAGGCAATACCATTGCCGGACATGTTGGGTTGAAAGGAACAAGTGCGAAGGCAAACATGGTGGAGAAGCTGTTGCCATCGCCTTAGGTGGAGAAGAAGGAGCGGCCCATCTGGTTTTGGGAGGTGGTGTTGGTGAGACGAAGGAGGCCATTGGAGGTGACCTCGGCCTTGCCATTCATGCTCAGATTTGCACCATGAAATCCTTCAAACGTGAAACCGTGGCCATCTTGGTCGATGAATGAGTTAGCGGCAGATGTCGGAGAAATCAAGAGCAGCATCAAAATAAGTTCTAGCATGGTTCTTTCCAATGAGTTTGTTTCTTCAATATGTGGGTGTTCAATCTTATAATTAGAGTCCACTCTAAGTCGTCATCAAGTTGGAAGAAAATTTTTGTGCTATATAGCAAGTATTGCATTATTAACACATAATTAAATGTTAATAATACCAGTTTAACTATTTAAGTGGTTCTTATTATGAACACCGAATTAAGAACATGGCGTCGACAATAATCTCCACAACATATTGTCCCCTTGTTACATGTAGAACATAAAGTTACATAAATAATTACAAAGAGAGAGAGAGAGAGAGAGAGAGAGAAATAATTCAACATATTAAAAATGTGTAGCTAAGTTGCTCAAAGATCTAAGAAGGTTGGCATTTGTTTACATTGAAAGAATCAAATCATGAAACCTTATTGTGTTATAATAATCATGATTAATAAATTTAAATTCTTATAGATAAATTTTATAGTTATTCTTAGACCAATGGAAAAAAACTTACATTCCATCGAATATCAAATTTCAAACTATAGCTTATAAACTTTAATATATCGTCTTATTTCTCCACTTGAGATAAGGAAAGAAGAAAAAGAGGCATAACCAAGTATTCCTTGTATAATTTTGCTTATGGGCCTATTGAAGTGTAACAAGCCTCTGCACATAATTAGCCCATACTTTATTGGCCTTGATATTTTTATAATCCTTTTAAATTAAACACTTAATTGATTGCATAATTAGGATTGTTAATAGCCGGTCAGTACAATTATACAAATATATATGTCCATATATGGAATATTATTCTTACATATATCACTACACCTCTACTCTTATTATTAATTATTAATAAAATGAAAGAGATTAAAAATTGCACTATGATAAAAAAGTAATAGATTTTAACTAATCGAGATTACAAAAAGATTCCAATTAATTCATTATAATACATCTCCTCATTCAATTATAGTATATCTTTAAAATCATAATCTATCTCTAAAATATTAGATCATTATACTATATCTCACTATTCATTGAAGGTCTATCTATATGATTGCCAAATCATGCATGACATCCTACCTACTAAATATAAATAGACTATACAAAAATCTCCATTTTAAAAAATGTATTATTTTAAAGCAAGTTGTTTGCCATTTTTTTCAACCATGCATTTTGGAAGATTAATCCATGCATTTGTTTGCCATTTTTTTCAACCATCACCATTAAATAGCTATGTTTTGAAGTATGTGCTGCTTAAAATTTGTAACTAAAATTTGGAAAATGACAACTTTTGGAAAACTATGCAATTTCCTATGATGTTTCTTTATTTTGCAGGATTTTTGTTCAAAATTTAATTGGTCGTCATTATGCATTTTTCTATGATATTTCTTTATCTTGCCGGATTTTTTCATAATTTTATTGGTGGCCATGATCGAATTTTCGTAAGCTTACATTAATTCGACTTGACTAATTAATTTGTTGGTAGAATTAGTAGCCTTCCATGATCTGACATTGAAGAGCAATTAATGAGTTGATAATTTTTAACAATGCTAATCAAATTGAAGTTATAATGTAGTAAATTCAGTTATTCAATTCGAAAACGACTTAAGTTTGGCGCCAGACTCGACTTGCCAAATCGTTTGGTTTCCCTACTGCAGTATTCGTTAGTTACCCAAGTTGTGCATAGAATCTTCCTCTTTGGTGTTCTAATACCGCACCATCTTTAATACCCTACAATGCCGGCCGTCCAACTTGATTTTATCTATATATTCGTTGGCAAATCCATGAGCTTGGTGTTTGATCATGAGCTTGAGTTGAAGGTGAAGCAGTTGATGAGAGCTATGCTTGTACCCATCTTGATGCATCTGATGATGATTTGTTCAACATCTGCTGCTGATTCATTTATCGACCAAGACGGCCATGGTTTCAAGTTTGACGGATTTCATGGTGCAAATCTGAGCATGGACGGCATGGCCGAGGTCACCTCCGATGGCCTCCTTCGTCTCACCAACACCACCTCCGTGAACCAGATAGGTCACGCCTTCTTCTCCACTCCCTTCCCCTTCCTCGCCACCTCCGGCGATGGCAACAGCTTCTCCACCATGTTTGCTATCGCACTTGTTCCTCTCTTACCCAGATTTGGCGGCAACGGTATTGCCTTCGTCATCTCCTCCACCGATAACCTCGTCGGAGCTCAGCCTGGTGGGTACCTCAGCCTCATGAACTCCACCACCATGGGCAACTCCTCCAATCATATCGTGGCCGTGGAGTTCGACACTGTCCAGAACGTTGAATTCAGAGATGTCGACAACAACCATGTCGGAATCGACGTCAACAGTCTTGTGTCTAACTCATCTGCTCCAACAGCTTACTATAGCAACAAAGATGGCAAGTTAGTGAACCTGAGCTTGTCAACAGGGGAGCCATTGCTTGTGTGGGTTGATTACAATGGTACCCAGAAGCAGCTCAACGTGACCATCTCTCCAATTGATGTCCCCAAACCAAGTAGGCCACTCCTGATCTCTTCCAATCTCGACCTCTCTTCCCTCTTCTTGAACATGTACGTTGGGTTTTCGGCGGCAACAAACGCCATGCTCACTTCACACTACGTTCTGGGCTGGAGCTTTTCCTTGAACAGAGAAGCTGTGCCACTCAATCTGAGAGATCTCCCTGCTCTCCCTCGCTCTAAAGAAGCACCAAAATTATTGACCATCGGTTTGCCTGTTCTCCTTCCTGTGATGTTCCTCGGAGTTGTTATCTGTGTTGTTTTGTTTGTGATAAGGAAGGTCAAGTATGCAGAGGTGATTGAAGACTGGGAGATTGAGTATGGCCCCCAAAGTTTCTCTTACAAGGACCTGCACAAGGCCACTAGCGGGTTCAAGGAGAAGAACTTGTTGGGTCAGGGAGGGTTTGGCAAGGTCTACAAGGCCACCATGCCCAGGACCAATGCCTTGGTTGCGGTGAAGAGAATCTCCCACAACTCTGAGCAGGGCATGAGGCAGTTCGTAGCAGAGATTGCTAGCATTGGCCGCATCCGCCACCCCGGCCTGGTCCGTCTACAAGGCTACTGCCGGCGCAAGAAAGAGCTCCTCCTCGTCTACGATCTCATGGTCAATGGCAGCTTGAACAAGTACCTGTACAGCGAGGCCAACTCCCCACCTCTCATTTGGAGCCACAGATTCCGAATCCTCAAACAAGTAGCTTCTGGGCTGCTCTTCTTCCACGAGCAATGGAATCAAGTGGTGCTGCATAGAGACATTAAACCAAGCAACGTTTTATTAGACCGCAAATTCAATGGTAAGCTAGGCGATTTCGGGTTGTCAAGGTTGTATGATCGTGGATCAGACCCACAAACAACTCGACTGGTGGGCACCATTGGGTACATTGCTCCGGAGATCCACAGGACGGGGAAGATGAGCAGGGCCACAGATGTGTACGCGTTTGGTATATTCATGCTCGAAGTTGCATGCGGGAGAAGGCCAATGGAACCTAATGAGACATCAGATAGGGTCTTTCTGGCAGAGTGGGTGATGAAATGCTTGGGCAATGGGAGGATTATGCATGCAGCGGATTATAGACTGAGAAGTGATTTTGTGAGGGAAGAAATGGAGCTAGTGTTGAAGCTGGGGCTGGTGTGCTCTCAAAACTCTGACTCGGATAGGCCGAGCATGGGGAAGGTGGTGCAGTTTTTGAACAGGGAACGTCCTTTGTCGGAGGTGTCCATTGACGATCATATTGATCGGTTGCGGAGTCGTGAAATGCACAAAGCTAGTGATGGATTGTCTGCATCGTTTACTTCATTCGAGACTGTTTCAATCTTGTTTAGCGGTCGTTGATGTGCTTGATTCCTCCCCACCCTTGTAAATTGTTTGAATATTGAAACTTAAGACTGTCAAACGGCTATAGTGTTCATCAGATGTGAACACCATGCTTGTGCTACTTATTTACTAGTCATTGGAATATGGGTATCTGAGCGTTGGCTAAAAATCTTTCTATTTGTCCAACGAGCTCACAACTGCAATTTCATTGTTGTGATTAAATCAAGAACAGGTTTTGGCTCCTCCCAATGACAACTCCTCATCGTTGATCCAACGAACAATGCCCCTCCATGTCGCGTCCTCCAGAAGATGAGACAATTAATGAAGAAGCTGTAAAGTTGGGTAAGTAATAAACAATCCACACGTACTAAGTGCGCATGAATAAAAGTGAGTGATGTCATCCCTTAACCTCGAGTCTTTGCCGTTCCGGATTGAAGAGATGAAACCGAAATTGCATATAAATTGCCCATCGTTGCATAAATATTGTATTTTCTCATGAGTTTCAAGAGGAGAACATCCTCACTTGTCGGCCGGAGCGACATTATTAGAGTCTTGCACCTGTAGCCTATAACTTTTACATGCCACTTAATTATCATTCTCCAATTACACCATGTCGTTTAAACAAGTAAAAGCATAACAAAAAACTCTATGCAGTTCTTATTCACGTATCTACACCAGCAAGGTTAAAGCCATGCATTCTAATTCTATCAAAATGTCTCCGAAGAGATTAAAGCCATACGCTCATGACGTAAATACGAATCTCAAATAGTTCCTGAAATGTTCGAGTCAATCCCTGCTAATCACTCTCGTTCTCGAAGCTCTTACGAAAATTACTTGCCAGAGTTACAGCAAATTCTCTCTTCCGCTTCCTCTATTTCCCTTTTTATTGCTCACCATTTTCTCCGATGCCCTCGTTATCTCTGCCTCCCGAATAGATTTCATCGTCATCATAACCTAATATGTTTTCTAATATGAGTTAGTCACGTCATTTACAAAACATTAAAGCAAGCAAAGCAGTTGCAAATACGTCAGATATGAGATAGACCTGTGGTTAAGCCCACATGTTCTTCATACAGGTCCGGTAGGTGCAGAGTGTTTTCCCCAGGTTGGACCAGCCGTTTCCAGCCCAATTCCCCCTCAGCCCCAAAGAAGGATTCCTCCATCACCCATCCTTCCATGACATTTAGGTTTTCGAAGGCCAAGGGATCTGAGGTATTACTCCGGTGTTTCCTGTGAACATATGGAAACAATTTAGTAAAGCAGTGAGGTTTCCTAAATGTGACATTTATTTACTGGCATTGACCAAATTTTGTTCCCTTCTTCATCATTTACTTACCTCTCTCTCAACTTCGTATTATATTGGACAAAGATCAGGTCTTTCAGTCTTTCATGTTCCAATCGATTCTTTACCTGGCTATGAAAATTTTCAAAAGGAATATGATCATGTTCAAACCCATTTGCATTGCAGGACTGACTCAAAATGCGAATAGCCAGCCGTGACAAATTTGGGCAGCTCCCTCCATACATACTCCACCAATCAGCTATACAAAACTTTGCAATTCATTAGAACCATTACATTAGGAATTATCAAGTCTACATTTGTATCAAGGAGATATTCTAACCTGGGGGTGAAGTAAAACGAGCTCTGTCCGCAATCTTCCGGCCAAAGTCTCCTACACCATTCTTGTATGAGTTCAACTCCATGTTGATCTTGTCTTGTACTTTTGTGTCTGGCACTAATCTTTCAATGCAGTCTAACATTCCAGACATGACCTCATTGTGCACATCACCTTGAATGCTATATAAGAATTGAGGATTAAGGAAGAATCCTGCAGCATGAAGAGGTCGAGGCACTAGAGTGTCCCACCTTGAATCAATGATTTCCCAATAACACCTATAATCTTTCTTTTCCTTGAGTTCTCTTTTTATAGCTTCTTTAGCTCGATACATACCTTCATACATATAGCCCATTGCTGGTCTCTTGTCACTATTCACTACATGCAAAATCCTTAGAAGTGGCTCTGTCAGACGGACAATTGTAGAACAAGAAGACCAAAAAGTTTCAGAGCCAACAAGTTCACTTGCCCCTACACCACCAGGCAATTTTGCATATTCACTATCCAGCCACTCCGTTGAAGCAAACATAGCTATTAGATTGTCTTTTAAACTAACCATGCCATGTAGAGTGGCAAAGCTTGCTGCAGATAGAGTCATCATGGGTTGCAGAAGCTCTTTCCCAGTGCAGTACTTCCTCAACAAGTTCAATATCAGCTGATAGTTGTAGATAAATTTAGTAATCGTCTGTGCATGCTCAAATGTTGAACTTATCCAGTCTATTTTGCTGATGTCCTCAAGAATCAAGCTAAGACACTCTATCGTGCATGGAGTCCAAAACAGTGTGGGGTAAGTTTCACTTAACCTTCTTCCTGCAGCCATGTAAACATCATTATTGACAGTGATTACTTGAAGCACATTATCCACACCAACTTCCTCAACCACTCGCTTAAAATGTTCATATATAGCTACTATGGATGTAGTAAAATTAGACACATTTACTGATTTCAGGAAGAATGTCCCCTCTGGGCAGGATACAAGAAAATTTATCAATGTCATTCCTGACGGAGTCGTCCACTCATCACAAATGATTGTGCAGCCTGTCCTTCCCCAGGTAACTTTATATTGTTCCAACACATTGCTTAAGACGTCAACTGAGCTCTTCAATATTGAGCCCCTTAAGTCATGATATGTCGGGGCTTTAAGGCCAGGCCCAGCAGCTGAAATAGCGTCAATCATCATTTGGAAGTAAATAGAATTTACAGCATCCAATGGTATCCCACAAGGATAAAAAAATTGACCAATGGCCAAATGTGCATGATCTCTATGCCCTTCACCTTGATCATTCTGCAGCTGATCTTTAGCCTTCATTACCAGTGGCTCATTTTTAGCTCCTGCAGAAGTTTCAGAAGACATAGGAGGAGGAGCAGGAAGAGAAATAGTAGGAGCAGGTGCAACCCTCCGTGGCCTTCCCCGCTTCCTTTTCACTGTAGTCTTAGCCACAACCTCTTCTCTCTTAACAAGCATACCGGAATTAGGATCAATCCCATCAGCAAGCAGCTCTAATCCATTATCCACGTCACACTGGCTGCCTAATGGAACCACCATATTAATAGGAATGGGGCTACTAAGGTTATCCGATTCCTCAATCACCTTAACCTTCCTCTTCCTTCCAGAAGAGGGGCCATTCAAGCTTGCCCGCATTGCGTCCCGAACCTCTTCCGGCACTCTAGGGCATCTAGATGCATTCCCTTTTTGACAAGAAAGATGCTCCTTTATCCTATGAATCCCCCCACCATTGAATATTTTCCCACAATATATACATTTCAGCTGCTTCTTGTCTCCAGTCAAGCTCAGAATCTGTACATGCTTCCATGCCGGATCATGCTTCTGAGGATGACCTGGTACAGGCCCTGGGGGCTTTGTTGCCATCTATTATATTCTAGCAGCACCACAATCCAATTCCAGAAATCAAATTACAATGCTTTGACTGTCCAAATAGCTATTCTAGCTTAAACAACACCTAAAATCAACCACATCAAACCACAATTTCCAACTCCCACAATCCAATTCCAAAAATCAAATTACAAAATTGTAACTATCCAAACAGCTATTCTAGCTTAAACCACACCAAAATTCACCCATAACAAACCACAATTTCCACTCCACCAACATCAAAATTCATAACACTAACATACAATTCAATCCCTCGAAACCGTCAAACACACTGAAAAAATATTATACAGTGGTTAGTCTAAAAATTAAATTAACAATGGTTAACAATTGTCAAGGACACATATAATAAGCAACAAACAATACATCAATATTAGCAAACATGACCCCGAGAAAGCACAAATAATCAAACCTGATCTGTGCGAGACGAAAAGGAGCGCCGCCGCCGCCACCCAAGTCGACGCCGGACGGCCGTCGGAGGAGTCGCCGGCGGCGGGAATCGGAGGCTGGTTGAGGTTTCACCGGGGAAGAACCAAACCCTTAATTTAGAAAATTGTGGTTCGGTCCGGTCAATTGTACATAAATAAATAGACCCTCCAAACCTGACCGGCTCGTGCTGGAAATAGGTTGGCCGGATTTAGTGGGACCGGGACCATCGGTAAAACATTTTTTTTTATTTATGGTTTGGTAACTTGTAGAGATTGGTGCATTGGGGAAGAAATTATGGTATATTTATTTTTTTCTCTGTATATATATATATATGAGGATGGGGAAATATGTGCTACAGCACAGCCAAGTTGGCTGTGCTGCAGGATAACTTAGTAATTTCGCGGCGATTGAGCTAATTTAGTAACAAAGAGTCGAAGCTGTTGTTATTGCCCACCACCCTCCCTGTTGCTATTGCCCACCA